>VWPU01013087.1:0-197226 GCA_013398955.1 Callaeas wilsoni | reverse complement strand
CCCGGCCCCGCCGCGCCCCGGCGTGAGGGGGAGCTCAGGCCGCGCCATTCCCGGCCGCTCCGGAGGCGCTCTACGCGGGGTGCCGAGCACTAGTTTCTGTTTGGTTTGGTTTGTTTTGGTTTTTTTTTTTTAGTTTTTTTTTCCGAGTTGTATGGGTAGTTGTTGTTCGTGAATCACTTTGCTTTCGGCTTCTTTTAATGGCTGCACTTAATTCATTGAGATTCGGGCAGTAAATATCAGTTAGGAAGATTTCTCCTGCTGCAAGACTGTAAGAGATTGCAGGCTTTATCGCAATTTGTTTCAAATCTCTTTTTTTTTTCCCCCAAGTTTTCAGACAAAAAAAACCCCAACCAAACAAAAAACTCCAGAAAACCCCAAAACAAACAAACAAACAAACAAACAACCCTCCACCACGAGATATGTCTATTTTTTAACTATTAGGCAGCTCTCCCTGAAAGCGAATTAACTCACATTGTCTCAGCTCCCTGAAAGCTCAAATGCTTCATCTAATAGAAAACATGTAGCTTCTGCCTTTCTTGGAAAGATACCTTGCTGAAGTAAAGAAGTATCTCCTACCCAGTTCAGGAGAAAAAAATCACAGAAAGATACTAAGTAACACGTTTTTTTGTTCTGCTAAAGAGCCAGACTTGAGAGCCCTTTCTCCTGAATTTCGGGTTCTCCCTAAGCTGCTGCGTTGTTCTTCCCTCCCTGAGCGAGAGCTGGCACCTGGAAACGACACAAAGATTTCCATGGATGTGGCACAAGAGCCAGGGCTGCTCTTCCACTCTTCCAGGGGTCTCACAAATGAGCTTGGTTCTGGAAACAAGAACAAATCGGCTGCTAAAAACTATTTTCCTAAGGCTGAGGCCTTCTCCATGTGTGCAGGATCAGAGCACTGAGATAATATTAGAGACTCCAGCCTGAGCACACATCAGAAACCAGATGTAGCAAAGCAAACAAGGCTTTTAGTAATTATAATGCCTCCACAGAATCATCACAGGGAGATAAGGTTCATTAAAAAGGTTGTTATTATCTTAGACTATAATGAATACAACATGTGTTAGAGAGTCTTGGCTCAACATTACTCTACACAGTTATTTTCCTACATGCCATGAATTTCCTCTGTGACATTTAGTGGACTGCCAAAAAAACCCAACTTTTACTCTAAGCAAAACTGTTCCATTTGCATCAGCCAATGCTGAATCATTTTGGGTTAGAGACTGTAGAAGGTGGGTACTGTGGATGGCATATGTTATTGGAAGGAAGAACTCAGTCTGGTAGTTATAAATACAACTATTATGCTTTTATAGATGGGGACGTGAGGAGGAGAAGTCAAAGAAAACAAACCAAAAACAAATAAACAAAAACAAAAAAAATCAACCAAACAAAAAAAATTTTAAAAAAACCAAAACAAACAAAAAAACCCCCAACAAACCAGAACCACTCAAGCCTTCTTTTTTTGCTGCTACGGAAGACTTTCTCAGTGTTATCTACTGCACTCTGGTGCTCTGCAGGTCCAGTCAAGCCCCTGAGATATGCAGAAAGCTTGTTTGTCAGGAAGTACTGGCTACTCGACATCATTCTCAATTGCTAAATCGTATTTGAAGATGCATTCATGTTGATTTAATATTGGTTTTATACTGCATGTGCAGTATAAATGCACTCCTGTCTATGGAAAATGAGAATCCCTTTTTTAAAGGATATAATTAAATTTACCCTGCTTTTACAATAAGTTTGCTGGGTTATGCACATACTAGGACCAGGATGTTTTATATGTTAGGCTCAGTAGAAAAAGAAGAGTGTTCTGCCATGATATTGTGAGAACTGCTAACAAAGCAGAGGTTATATTCTTATATCCACATAAGCCTATGTGCCTGGATGAAAGAAGTGTGAAAGAAGTGGCTGACATTGCTGCAGGGCCGCTGTCTATAATATCTGAAAAGTTATGGGGATCAGAGGATATCTTTAATGACTGGAAGAGGGCAAATGTCAGACACATCTACAAGAAGGGCCCAAAAGAAGGCCCAGGAAACTAAAGACACATTTAGCCTTGCTTCAACCCCCGGGGCAGTGATGGAGCAACTCCTCCTAGAAACTACTAGAAAGCAAGTGAAGCAGGTGCTTTTTCTGTACAGGCAGTAAATATGTTATTGCCAGATCTGAGAGCAGCACCAATAAAATATTTGATGTGAAAACATGTGATATTGTGTTGCAAATATTTGAGAGTATATTTGAATAAAGCAGTAGTATTGATTTAGCCATTATGAGGATGTAAGCAAAGCAAGGTTAGTAGGGAGGAATAGTATTTTGGTATTCTAACTGGTATCCTAAGGAGAAATAAGTTTACCATAGACACCCTTTCTCAGAGCTGAAATTTATCTAAGTCACAGGATAGAAAAACTAATTTTAAAAAGTGTTCTTCTTTTACTTTCACCATAACTGATATACAGCTTTGAATGTAAGTCCTCAGGATACATACGTTTAACTGTCTTTTTAATACCACTCCTCATTTCCAATGTGTAGCTGGAAAGGGAAGTGGAAATCAGATTTTCTTGAGCTAGAAATTGTGTAAAATAAACACCAGATGGAGCCAGAAAACCATCTATTAAATTTTCTGTTAAAGTTTTGTTATGTTTAGTTTGGGTATTTTTTTTTTCAGTTCTGCCTATTTTCTTTGCTTTGCTTTAGTACTCTGAAGTGCTTTCAAGGTTTCTGATAAGTTGTTATTATCCAGGACTTTTTTATCTTGCTATGGAGACATGCACTATTATAGTACACATTAGATACAGAATGTATTGTACACTTAAAATATATCGAGCAATATGTAATAAGAAATCAGAATTGCAGGGCAGTCAGCTTGTCAAAAATTTAGTAGAACTTATGACCTTTAAATATACCAAGTGTAATTGCCTACCTGAAAAACAAAATAAGTAGCCTTTCATCTCAAATATTTCCTGATGGAGGTGCAGTTTATTGTTAAAATTGTTGAAAACATCTTTTCCATAATAACTTCTAGTGCGTTCTGTCTCCTCTTAGGGGCTGTATCCCAAAGGCCCTCTGGAGTTCTCAGATCAATAGCCTGCTACATTTTTGACAGAGAAACAGAAGGCATCCCTGACTCACCCTGTGAGTCAAATTGTTGGAGGCCAAATTTTCAAATGCAGTTATGACTAGAAGAGATAGTTGTTTTATGGTGGTTCGTATTGACCCTCTCAAAGTCAATCTTTACACAGAGCGCTCTGAGAGCCAAAGCTGATTCCGTGCACTCCAGTCTGCCTGGCTTTGTGTGAACGATTTGTCAGAGGCAGAGAGCTGCTTTGCCCTTCCTGCCAGCCCTCAGCCAACCTGCAGGTGTGTGCTCCCCTCTGCTGCCAGGGAGGAAACAGGCTTGGGCACCTCGGAACAGGGAGATGTCAGACAGCACCGGGCCCAGAGGCCTCCAGAGTGCACTCCAGAGCACTCCCTTCTCCTAAAAGTGCTCCTTAGCAGAAAGAGGAAAACTTTAGAGCATGAGGAACGTGAGCCCCAGGAGAATCAGAAGAGATAAACCTACAGAAGGTCTCTGAGCAGCAGGGCTGAAGGGCAGCATGAATCACAAGTTGGAGTCGAGGGGTGTGTCACATTCCCGGGGTGACACAACAGTGCAGGACTCCCTTCAGTGAAGATTGTTTCTGTATTTCCAATAAAACAAGAAAGTGGTCCTTGTTCTCATGGCACGGTCTGGTGATGGATGTTCTAATTCAATCTATGAATCTAAACATCTAAGGCTTGTTGCTCTCTAGAGTAACTCCACAAGTCATTTGGCACAAAGGAAGGGATTCAGGGGGACTTGAGGAAGAGCTAGAAAACACAAAATACAAGCAAAATTTTCTTTATGAGCAAAATAATAGCAATGGGATACTCCTACAACAAACCAATCATGGGAATTTGAAATAATTTGAATGAAAAAAAATAGACAATTCAACCACACATTTTTTTCCTTGTAGCTGCATGAAACTGCATTTCCTGACCCATTTAGCCATGCATTCTACCCTAGCACTGCAACTTAATTCTGCATTTCCACAAAAGGACATCTGTGAGCCCTACCTATGAATTTATGATATACCTGGAAATTATTTTACCCAGTGATATATGCAAGCCTACAGAGGGCTGTAACTTACCTGCTTAATATCTGAGCACACATCTTAGTGTGTCTGGTTTCGCCCATGTAAGGGGCTCTGCCTTATCCTTTTTTCTCCACTCCTGCAGTATATTTATATGTATAGGCAACTTATATTTGACTTGGACTCAGCTTTTAGCTGTTTCATCGTGAGGTCAGTCACACAATGGTGCAGGTTGGTCAGAGAAGCTGTGCCATATCCATCTTTAATTGTTTCTTTTTTCTTTTAATGGAGGAAAGAGATTTTTCAGTCTTTGTATGCAAAAATAAAGAAATAACTGTCTGCCCTGCCAGGAGGAATAAAAACTTGTCCAGTAAAAGTTCCAGTGTGTAATGAAAAAAACCCTCAAACCCAAAAAACTGATAATTTATATATAGGCAGAGTAGTGGAGTGTCTTGAATGCAAATGAGTCATAATTTTAAGTTTTTACCCTGGAGCTACAACATCTAGAAATGCTCTTTAAACAACTCCTCCTCCAGCCCGTTGAGATGTTCCCAGGATCACATGTCCCTGGGATTAGGAATTCAAGAACTGAAGGCTGAGTCAAGCAAGAAATTATTGAGTAATGATACCTTTCAGCTCTAGCTGTGAGCTGTGGCCTGACAAGTGCAATATATGAGAAGTAGATAATATATGAGGAATATCTAATTCTCCTGTGACTCACAGAGAGGCACAATTGCATGAGCAAATAATAGATATGTAATGAATTCCACTCTGTGCCAGACCCACAGAGGGCATGGGTGCCAGTCATGGAGATTTAGCTGGCATTTCAAGCTGTAGCTGTGCATGCAGCTGTGGGAGCTCCTGGTTCAGCTCCCCACATTCTGGTTTAGAGACAATCATCACAATCACATCAGGTGTGAGACATTGGGGAAATAGTCCCATCACTCATAGGATGACCGCAATCACCAGCACACCAATTTTCTGAAATTGTTTCTCAGAACAGCACTAGAGCTTTTTAAGAACTCAAATCCTATCAAACGTGCAGGAAAATGAGCAAAGAACACCGATTCATAGTTAAGCTTTCTTGCTGCAGTTCAGGCCCTGAGTGCACCGGCAGGCTCTACAGCCTTGACTACCACCCATGGGATGTGAGACAGAGCTGGGAGAAACCTCGCTGGGGGCCTCTGTGCCTTGGACCTGAAGCTGAGCTTGCCTCCTGCTGCTAAGGTGTTGCTGGCTACTAAGGCAATAAAACATCGCAGTGGTATGAGCTGATGGCTGAAGATAAGCAAGCTTTCTTTCAGGTGTGTTCAAGAGTCAGCCAGAACTTCTGCACTTCAGTTTATGATGTTGTACACAAGTAAAACACACACAAGGGAAACATCACACAGGAATTTCAGGGTGATGATCAGTAGATGGTGCTCTTTCCCGAGTGAGAATGGAAGAAATATTTTCAAATTATCAAAAATGTTATCAACATCTCTCAATCTTTTTATTCCAGAATTAGGTAATATCTATTAAAAATTGTTTCGAACACTTTTTTCCTTCCCAAAGTCACTCCAGATTTTCACTAGATTTCATAAGAGACAGAGAGACACTGATTTAACTGACCCACTTCATTAAACTTGGTGGAATAATCTAATTGTGGTGTTGCACTTTGAAAAGTAACCCGTCAAAAAGAATAAGATTATCTGTCCAGATTTTAATTAGCTCTCCTCTTGCTATCATGAGATTATTCGTTCTGCTTTTTATGAAAACAAAACAAAACAAAACCAACCTGTCCCCCCAAAAAACTCAAACCCTTTGAACTGCCTGGTGTTATTTTCTTAGACATTTCTTCAGTTAATTAAAATAATCTGAATGAATATAGAGATCAACTGAAGGGCAACCTGTTCTCCTTACAGTAGTAATGTCAAAAAGATGAGATTTCTTTTTTAAAAATGCCCCACAACTCTTGTCTTGAAGAGATTTCCAGGTATGCTCTGGGAAGTTCAGGTGCTTCATGGGACAAGTCACAGATGTCATGCCTTTGCAGGACTGTGGCTCTAAATATTCAGTTAATCTCTGACACGAGAAAATCCACACTTTCTGCTCCCTGTTCATATTTCTTTTTAGTCTTCAGTGAAAATAATAACCTGCACACATCACATAGAATGGAGAAACCTCCACTTACTTGATTAGTGTTATTTGGTATTAACTCACTTTCTGTTTCTCTTTGATGACTGTCATACTCACTGGCAAGCAAGCAGAGTTCAAATGCTCCCACTTACCAAGCTACCAAGAAATTTTATGCTGCCACTTCCCAAGTTTCCATCACTGTACAAGACAAGCCATTAAAGTAAATCTGGGAAGCACAACTTTCATGAATGCTCTTTGGCAGCCCTGCCCCTGACTGCTGTGACTGTTACTGCTTCTATGGAGGAATTACAGCTCCAGAGCATCTCAAGCCTTCTCCTGCCTTCGAGGTTTAGGCTAAGTAATTTAAAGGATTTAGAATTTCAAATGCTAGTAAAACCTATGCTTCATGTGACAGCTGCCCTTACAGAAGGGAAAATTTACAAGAACTTAATAAAAGCAAAAGAAAAAGTCTGGAACATACATAATTTTTTCTGCAATGATTTTTTGAATCGTTTGAATGATTCTACTGTTTAGGCCAATGTGGTGTTCTAAGGAGCATACAAATCACTGTGATTTCATACAGCTAAAGTCAAGGATATTACAGAACATGAGATTTTAGCTCGAGCAAAAATTTTTTTTTTTTACCAGACTGATGAATGCAAGATCAAATCTGTGCTTTGTACTTGTCTGTAATATGTAATTCAGAACAGGCAATTTCCTCCTGTTTCAGTAACCAAGTGCTTCCTCTTTCATAGGCTCATTTAGATGCAAACAATGAGATTCTTTACTTCAATAGCACAATTCTTTTAGTTGGATGATAGATATGTCTCAGTTATACTTGGGAACGTTGCATAGGTTTTAAACTCCATGGATGAGGAAATGTGGTAGAAGCCTAGCTCCAAATTACGAAAAACATTGGGCATTTAAGGCCTAATTTAGAAAAAGACTAATGTAATGCCTCACCTTCTGAAAGGTTACTGAAGTAGAAAACTGAGATAATCCAGCTGACTCTAACTTCTTTCTGGTAGTGTATCAAGAAACAGCAAGGCAAGCTCATGCTTTCCATGAACAGACATTGTTAATCACACTGTCATATTTATACACTAACAAAATAACACCCCGTGCTCATGTGTGTCATGTACACTTCGTATTATATCACATATTTATATTAGCATGGTGCAAAAATCTAAATGAAGTGGGATAATGTGCTCTGATGATTATGAAGGGAAAGAATTTTCACTCTCAAGGAAACATTTGAAAAGTATATATACTTTTTGTTCAAGTTAAAGCATCCATTTCTGTTGACATTAAATTTCTGAATGGGAGAGTTTTAAGTAAGCTTGGGGATGAATTGCTCTGAGTATTTGATTCTATGATCTTGTGGGAGGCCACACAAGGTTGTCCTAAGAGCTTTGTGAAGTGCTATTGTATTGTACAATGTGTACTAGTACTTGCAAGTTCTTATAATATTCCTGACCTCTTTTAACTACCATAGACCAAAACCAGCATATACATTCCCATTCTGATAATATGTTCTCAAAATGAAAATATTATTCTCATTCAACACAGGAGAAAAATGGAAAGAGACACAAGTGCTCCACTCTCACCTCAAACACCTCATATTGCTCATGGTCTTCAACAACACATACAGCCAGATGCTCTCCTGCAGGCGGTTCTGACCAGTCAGTGCTCAGTATCTACTAAGGGGTAGTGGGTATTTCAGTCCTTTCTTGTTTTGCTAATTTCACAGTATTTTTCAGGAAATCACAATATGTCCTGCTGCTTTCCAGTTCAGAACTCCTTCAGAATTGTGTTTACAAATGCTTTTTTGATATTTCGTATTCCATGGAAGCAAAAGTTGTTCTTTGGATAAAAAGATCTCTGCTTCTCAAGAAGTATCTTAATATACTGATAGTAGTTGCAAGTTCTTTTCACATTAGTTCATGTCTTGCTACTTAGGTTGAAGTAAGGTGGTTCTGGCAACATCCATTTTAGAGTGAATATTAAAAAACAATGTGATAGGTAATGAGCATGAGGTTAGAGACTTGAATAACAGGTATCAAATGCATGCTCCCGTTGCCTTAGTAACCATTCCTTCCCCACTGAGAATTTAACTTAACCCACTATGCAATGTAAATTTAACCCTCAACTATTCAGATATTTCCCTATTATAGCAAAGGGAAACATTTCCTAGAGCCTGAATAAAATTTCTGGAAGAAACAGTGGCTAATTTGTAACATTATAGCAAATCTTTATCTCAGTTCCCTGTTCTCCTGTTACATAACCTAAGAACAGGACAGTTTCCTGCACCCGTTTTTGTTTAATATGCACAGAAGTGTCAAAAGCTTCATAAAAATTCACTGTGTATCTGAGCATGACTTTATGTGGAAGCCCACAGGTAAAAAAAATATTACTTTGAAGTTACTGATTGTGTTTAGCAAAGTGTTTAGTAAAACCAGAAAGATAATATTCTTTTCCCTTTCTTGTCCCTTATTTCACCAGATATCTTCTTATACATAGAATCTGCATAATGATCAAGAAGAAATCTGGCCAGATATATACCTCTGCCACATTTTAGCATCTTTCTTTGGTGTAACCTTCAACAGATAATAGCTATCTGTAAAGAACAGAAAACTGTAGGCAGCTATTGGCAAAAAACAAAGACGGTTTTAGTTTGATAATGAAAAAGAAACTCATGGATCTCCTTCTCCTTTTTGATGTTTTCATATGGTTACTCTGGACCTGGGAAACACTTCTTAGTTTATGCAAGAACTCCTCCTTCTCTTATTGTTCTCGGATGGATTTCAAGGGAAAGAAAATCACAGCACGCAGACCAAAAGATGTCAGGCCAGCTCTGGGGGACCAGAAGCCCAAAGCTGTAGTAGCTCCACAGGGCACAACAACCTCTAGCAGGCACAGCCTAAGACAGCTGAATGGTACCTCTTTCCTGTCTCTGTGCACAGGGTACCCAGGCAATTATCCTTGCAGCTCATTCCAGGAGCTGCCTCTAATTATTATAGTTACATCTGCTGAGGCATGAAAAGAAAGATGTCAAAGCTTAAAGTAAAAAAAAAACCCAAAGAACTAAAGTGTTAAGCTATAGCCGAAGCTGGTTCTGTACTCAGGGAATTTTGCACAATGCACTGTCATATCTTAAAGATATAAAAGGAGAAGGGAACCAAACTGTGCTCCCTTCATGTCTTCTTGAACTGGCCCCTAAAAGACCTCATGTCAGATGAGTCCTTACACTAAAATTTGTGCTGGCATTGCTCTGGGGTATGAGGAGGTGTGATCCCTGAGCAACAGATCCGTTCTAGCAGAGAAACCCTGGTAAGAAGCAGTTATAGAAGGAAAAAACACACTTCAGTGTGTTGCAGGGTGAGCTCTGTGAAGTGCATCTGCTGAGCTGTTTTAGCAATCAGAGCCCTTCGCATCAGTATACCCTGGAGTCAATGAGGCCTCACTAGACACTCTCCTCTTATTTAGACTTTACCAGGTGTATATCTCTTTTTTTTTTCATTTCAAAATCTTATTTTGCTGTTTCAAATGTTTCATTTTCCTTCTGTCTTAAACAGTCGGAAAAGCACAACTGTGTCGTGCCACACAGCCCTGGTAAGGCTCTTGATGTGCAGCAACGGATAAAACAAGTTCATTTGGAATGGTCTATTGAGCTGATGGCCTGGACCTCAGGCAGGAATGCTTAAACACAGTCTCCAGAGAGCCTTGAGACTTCTTTGTATGAGGAAGGGTGCCTGCTGAGAAAAACAGTTGTAAACATGACATGAAAGCTTAAGGGACTATGTAGGAGCAGAACTGCACGAGAAGAACCACAACTGAAAAGGTCTCCTCAATCCTAGTACTCCCTAGTTTTCTTTGTGTACTATATAATTATTTTGCATGCAGTATATTATTTGTGAGAGGAATGCCTCAGGACAAGCTAAATGATTTCCAAAGTCCCATTCCACCCCAAATAAAAAGGCCTAAAGAAACAGAAGAAGAAAACTGAATTACGCAAGTCAGTTTTATTTGGAAAAAGCAATTTTGTTGCTGTTCATAAATAATCCTTGACTTTAATACCAGTTAAGCATTTTTTCCCTATCAGTATCTCCATGCCCTCTGCCCTAGGATCCCAGACAGTTTGTCCTGACATTTCTACCCCTCTTTTCACCTCATTTACTCCTCCGCACAGGTTAAAGCCTAAAGCTCAGACACTCTGAGAAGAGCCTTTGCTGCAAAATCCAGGCTGCAGACAAGGTAAAATAAGCATGTTCTTCCCTAGTATTTGAATATGTTTCTTCAAAGAAAAACGATGAACTAGATACAACGTTGCAAGGTGCCACTGCAATGCTTTCTTTGCTCAGATGACAGTAAGCTGTCATGCAGTTTGTTCTTTTTGTGGCCCTTCATTTCTTTCTTCCAGCAAACCCATGCAACATCGCACTTAGACTGAAGGCAGGAGAAACCATTCAGAGAAACCCACACATCTCATCCTGAACAGAAAATCAATCTATGTCCTGTTTCTTTCATTGTATGGTAAAATAATGGGGTGGAGGGAGTGCAAAAGTCGCAAAAATATCAATTTCTAAGAAAAATTTAATATTAGAAAGAAGGTCCATTTCACACATGTGTTCTAATCTCACTCTTTTTGCATTCCATATCTTGCAACTAATAAAAGTTATTGGCTGTTTTTGTTAGTAGCAGAATTTGAAAATTGTTTTTTGTCTAGACTGTGCATATGTTGGCTTTCAGGTGCTATTCATATTCTTTTTTGCTTTGAGATAGGTGTATGAAAACATTTTAAAAGGTGCCAAATAACCATCCTGCAGTAAAGCTTTTGATGGGCATGAAGATCATGAGGAAGATAGCTGGCCAGGCAGGCAGCTGTTCAGGGCCTGCTAGACTAGGAGTGTAAAAAGGAATCAGTGAACAGGCTCTTAGATCCAGAGGGAGAGTTTCCCTTCTCTCTTCTTTCCTCTTATGTTTCTGAGGCTCACAGGGAAAGACAGTAATGGCACGAAAGTTTGGAATATTGGAAATGTTGTGGAGAAAGCACTGCTAAAGGGTACAAATGCAGCTGACAAAAATGCACCGGAAACTCCCATTATGGATCCTTGAGTTCTTTGGAGTAATGAAACCCTTCTGTGCTCTCTGTGCAAGTGCTGTGACCTGATAAGACTCCTAAATTGTAACACAATGCCACAGGAAAGAAAAGATAAGTTCAGTGAAAAGCAGTATGCTGAGTAGGAGGCAAAAACCCTGACACTGACATAGTGAAATCAAAGTCATGACTATTATTTTAACCAACTCAAACGAGTGAGAAATAGCTGTAAGTGATTTCCACTCCTTCAACATAAAATATTTTTCATCAGCAGATCCCAATACAGTCCATGACTAGGTCAGCATGATTGGAGTCATTTTGCAAATGGGGAAATTTAGGTGTAGAGAAGTAACAGAGCTTGATGCAAGGTCACCCATCTCTCTGACAGTACCACGGTGAATACAATCCGGGAATCTGTAGATTGAATCCAACATTATCTTATTTAAAGTGTGTGTGGGGTGATATTTGGCATGTAGATGCTCACACATCTATATACAAGCTCTTATACTAGCAGATATTCTAGAAATAACTGGAAGTATAATTTTGTACTATCCCATACTAGTAATCACCTTGTCAGGAAGGCATTGAGCACATCTTATCAGAGTGCAGAATAATCTCACCTCTAATCACTTTCACCTTTGCAATCCATTGAGAGGCCCATCTTTGTTGTGCCTTCCATCTAATTTTTTTTTTAAGAGACCCTACTGATCTAACATGTATTGATCTGAGCTTGTCTCCCAAATTACTGATTTGTTTATATGCTCCTAAATGGCTGTAGCGGTGTTTCTGCCAGGATTCTGGTAGAATTTGAAATAGACTCTTTTGGATAAACAAACATGCAGCTTGTATTTTTTTTTATAATAATATTTGATTACTGTTCATCATGTTTTTACAAAATAGTTCAATGTAGTAAAGGACAACACCAGCATTTGAGTACAACGGCTACTTTTATAAATGCTGCAATTTATCATTTCAGTGAACCCACTTAAGCAAGCTGAAATTATCCTGACTAAAATTGTCCTAAGGGAACAATGGGATCTTTTTTTTTATTTTTTAAAAGGTACATTTGCATTATCACAGACCCTGAAAATTAAAGTCATATTAGCTATTATAAAAAAATAATAACTTAGCAAGTATAGAATGCAAGCCACCAAGAGAAATAAATCAGATTTGTTTTATTTTCCCTGTGATATTTGTCATGTACTTAATTTGTTGTGATGCTGTTCTGATCCTCTGTTATTTTAAGTATCAGAACTGATTAGAAATTTGCTAGCAGTACTTCCGCTTGAAATCCCCTTTTTATACACTTTCTTTGGATATTTGTTCATGGTTTCATAGTACTGTGGGTGTTAGTCTCAGTGTAACTTCTCAGAAACTTCCTTTTTCCTTGAAGAGATCGCTGTTAATCTTTAAGAAGTTTTCTAGATGAAATATTACAGAAAGATCATAAAATCATGGAATAGTTTGGATTGGAAGAGACCCTAAAGGTCATCTAGTTCCAACCCTCCCTTGCCATGGGCAGGAACACCTTTCACCTGAGCAGGTTGCTCAGAGCTCCATCCAACCTGTCCTTAAACACTTCCAGGGATGGGGCATCCACAGCTTCTCTGGGCAACCTGTTCCAGTGCACTGAAATGAAATGCTCAGAGGGTAAATTTGATCCTAATATCTACTGGGGATATTATCGAGTTAGATCACCAGAAACTCTGATTTCTAAAGCCACCATTGGGCTGTCAGAGGAAGACTGGGGACTTTGAGCCATGCAAGTCTGTATGTTCCTGATGGTGGAGGTGATGTTCTTCCTTCTGCAGCAGGTGGCTGAGTCTGGGTTTGGGTATGGATGCAAGCCTGGCAGTAAGGGGCTGAGCCTCCCTGAAGCCACTCAGTTTGCCCTCTTCAGCAGGTTGTTTTCCTCAGGGATCTGCTGAATTCCAGCTCAATTCATTGCAGTTTGTGCATCTGTACTCTCAAGACAAAAAACCCTCTTCATTTCCGTTCTGAACCAATAACTTTTGCACACTTGCTGTCCGTCTGCAATCCATCTGAATGGATTTATTATTATCCAGTGGCCAACACGAAAGAATTTGGATCTAAGTGTCGTGTTTTTGACTCAGAAAATCCAGAAGCAAAGTTCTAGCTCCAGAGAGAGACCAGCTTTTTCTCACTCATCCATGCCATCTTTGGATCTGTTTGATCTCTCCATTTTATCTCTTTGTAACTCTCTGTAATGTTCCTCCCTGGCACATGTTTAGGACACTTCAAAAGCGGAGGGAAGAGGTGGACAATTTTTTAACCATAGAAGTGAGGTTTTTCTCTTACCACGAGAGCAGCAAGCCAGTCAAAGAAGCACTTGAGACGCTACAAACACCAAGGAATGTTGTCTTCTTTCTTGCATAGAGTAAGAGCTGCTCTTCTGAGAACTGGAAAAGACCAAAGTCTCTGTGAAGAGCCTGGGCACTGTGGGAAAGGTTCACAGATGCCTTTATTCTACTGCACTGACTTTGTGAAATTAAAGCACAGAGTGTAAGCTGATATCTAAGAGAGATTGCATTTATGAAATTACATTTTTATAATCGTTAAAATGCTCTTTCTCCCATTGTAGTGTTGCAGTTATTGATTATGAGCTAGGAAATTAATTGTTACTTTCCCAGCATAAAGAGAAATGTGGAAATGTGGATACATCCATGAAGCTTCTTCTCTTTTACTGGTAAATTGGAATGCCCCCAAGAATTGTAATAGTGCAGAGGACATCTCAGGCTCAGAAAAACAGAAAACATAAAGGTATCAGCTCCTATGTACACAGTATTTGTCAAGCCTTTGGATGTGAGAGACTGATGTTTTAGCAGATTTCCCTATGGCCAAAATTTACCTAGACAATGCTTCATATGGTCCTATGAATATCTCACCATTTACTGAGGCTCCTGGGTGTCAAACTGAGTGCACATGTGCTTGCCTGCCATCTGCCAATAATGGTTCATCTATAAAACACACTCTGCCACTAAATGGATAAAAACAACTAGAGGCAAGAGCCTTGACCACAGAAGACTTCTCCTCATTACAACAAACTGTCTGAAGGCCCCGAGATTTTATTTCATTACAAGTCTTGCTGATGCAGACAGACCTTAACAATATTCTGCCAGTGATCCACTGTGGAGTAGCAGTTATCTTGCACTTTTCATTTAGAGTTATTTTTCTTTCGCATTTTTCCTCTAGGTTTTCTCTTAAGGCAAAGTTAAAAGGCACATTTCAATCTACCAGGCTGATGTTAAGCTCATGCTCTGAATTCCCATGGGGGCAAAAAAACCAACAAAACTTTTTACTGAAAATGGGAAAACAAAACTCTCCGCTCCAATTATGTTAATCAGGAATCTGTCTGCAGGAAGGGAAGGAAGGGCTAAGTGGAATTAATAGAGGAGGAAAAAAAAGATTTTATTATTTATATTTGTGTGAGTGCACCTGACATCTTGCACTCCAGGGACCTTGCTGTCAGTAAAAAATATACCACCAAATATTGTTAAAGAAACTGTACAGCAGCATTTTCTCTTTCATAGGAAGCAGGAAATGTATTAAAATAGATGTCAGAATTATACAGTCATAGAAAATAGGGCTGGAAGGGACCTCATTTAATCATCAGGTTTATCTTGGCACCTCATGCCTAAAATATACCTGGCAGACAACTGGGAAACCTCTAGCAGTGGACATCCCATGGCTTTTCTGGACTAACAATTCCTTGTCCTTAGCATTAGTCTCCTGTGAGAAAGCACACACATTCCCCTGAAGCCCTTTCCTGTTTTACCAAAACCCAGCCTGTTACAGTACCACTGGAAGCTGCTGTAGAGCACTGGAGTTGGTCCTGACAGTCTCTCCTTTCTATGTAATATTTCCCTATTCAAACAGGTCTGATTACAGCTGTTGCTAAGCAGAGCCTAGAATAGCATGTTTTCTCAGATATTTGTCTGGATTCTGCCCATTCTCAAGTGTGGGTGCAAGAAGGAGGAACAGAAAATGAAGCTGAGAGAGGAGCAAATACAACATGTGTAAGATATTAGTGTGCCCTGGCATTGGCTGCATAAGTTCTGCCAATTTTCCTCTGAGTTGCGTGGCAGGAGCAATGAGAAGTGACGGCAAATATCACGAGGGTAAATAGAGNGTAAGATATTAGTGTGCCCTGGCATTGGCTGCATAAGTTCTGCCAATTTTCCTCAGAGTTGCGTGGCAGGAGCAACGAGAAGTGACGGCAAATATCACAAGGGTAAATAGAGTTGATCAGGTGTGATAGGCCATGAAGCTTTCATGCACTGCTAATCAGAAATTTGGTGAAATGCCTGTTTTCCCCTCCTTTTTAGTACAGCAGTTGCCACCATGTGCCCTTACCACCAGGAGGAAAGGGACAGTAGCTGGACCCTGCTGGGTGTACACAGCTTTGGTTATGCCCTGAGCAATTTGTTTTCAAACACAATCAGAAATACCTGCAGTTGTGGGGTTCGGGTAGCTTTGGTTTGTCTTTTTTTTTAAATTCTGTTTTCCATTACCTATGGAGTTCCATGTCAAGTAGCAGCACAAAATAGCACATTGTTTCCTTCATTTCATCTGGTACCTGGAGCTTTGGGGCTGCACCCTGCACAAATCCAGACACCCTCCTTGTGATGCTTACCTTCGTATCATCTAGAAAAAAATTCTTCATTGGAGTTTAATGTTTAGCAGCTGCTGCTACTTGGGTGTGATTTTCACAAACAACAAAATTACTTCCATGATTGTGTTCTTGGCTCTTGAAAATGTACCTGCTGGGTATTTTTAGCACAAATTTTCTTTCACTCAAAACCAGTTTAAAATATTTTACTGCTGAATTAAAATAATGATATGTTAGATTTTTTAGCAGAAAATGATCCTATTTCTAATTTAAATGTCGTAGGTTTTAAAAGAAAAGATGCTTTAACATAATTTTGGGAAAACTTGCCATTTTATGGAACTGAAAATTCAGCCACAACTGGTAAAATAATCAGGAATTCCATTTCTGCACAGTGGGCAGGAGAAAAAAAAGTGACTCCAAGCAGTTTGTTTGCTTGACTGAGCAGATAGTTTTAAAAATGGCATCGGTGCCTATGAGCACAGCAACACATCCCAGTGTGGTCCTCTTCCAAACACAATCTCTCCTCAGCAAACATGGCCTGTGATGAAGACCCATCTCGTATCAAAATCGCCAGGCAAGCCACAGTGCATCCCTGGCATCGTGATAAGGACTCTGCTTTGTTCTCTTTATTTATGCAGAATTTCCATGGGAGCAGAAGCAGTTTGGTTGGGAGCATTTTCTGCTTTGCACAGTGGGTGGGTTTGCTGAGGAAAGGGAAGGAATTAAGCTTGCTGGGAGCTCTGTGCTGCTGTGTACAGGATGAAAGCAAGGGGTTGGCTGTGCCCTTGTACATCACCCTCCTTCCTTCTGCCCCCACTCCCCCAGGCCAGCTGCAGCCAGTTTTATTGTCCAGCAACACTCATGGCTGAGGATGGTGATGCTAACACTGGATAAATAAGGCAATAATAGGTAAAATCAGCAGGCTGAGGGATGGAGAATGTCACCCTCCCTTTTTAAAGAGCATCCACAGCTCTCACCTCATCTCCAGTCAGCAGGAAAGCATGTCCCTTCCTTTTTCAATCTACTTTTGAACCCAGTGCTGGGGCAGGGGGAGTTTGGCCTCTTTAAGGGACAGAGAATGGGCAGAGAAATGCCCATTCCCTAAGCAATGCTTCTCTGTGAAGGGTGAAGGATGCAATCTGAGGCAAACCAGAGAGGCAGGAGGATGATTTTAGACAGCAGGCTTCCTGGGGTAACATATTTATCTATTTATCATTTTAGGCTTTGTTTATAAAGAAACATGCTGGCTATATCTGTAAATATTTAAAATAGTTCAGTTGGTGATAGACGTGGGAAGGGGATCCAAACAGGGATTCTGGGCGTTTTCCTTGCTGTTCCTTCTGACATGTGAGTTCAGAGCAGTTGGTAACATAGCGACAGGCTGCAGCACTTCATTGTCATCACAATCTGCTACCTCTTTAATATAGTATCTGACATTTCAGCCAGACAGAGATCTGCATCCTTAAGCTGGCAGGAACTTAATGCCTTGCACTTGAGAACATCGCCTTGCTGGGTGTGGGGACGAGGCAGGGCACAGGCTGCCACTGTTTATCTGGCTACGTCAGAGCACGGCACTCGGGTGAAAGGCAAAAGTATATAAATACTAATGGATAATCGCCAACAAGATCCAAACCATCCTCTGCCGTCTGGCAAAAACATTTCCCTGTTATGCAGTTTCCAGCAGGGGCTCACACAAGTGTTTATTTGAGAGGAGAAAACCCAGCGTCACTTGAACTCTGTTGGCAGAGCTGAGGTACCCGCTGGGGCAGGTGCTGGTGTTGTCTGTGCCACGAGGTTGTAGGGAAGATGCCAACACTGAAAGTGGTGTGGCCACGGGGGCACAGGGTTACAACTGTGTTAGCCAGGCGAGAGGCACAGGCAGGACTGTACTTTTGGGATTTCAGTGCAGGGAAAAATTTGAGCTTGGAAAGTTCTGATTTAAAAGAAGTAACTCCATGCCTAAGTCTTTTCCTTAGGTATGTTAGAGATTTATTATTTCAGACCTGTCTTCTTTTGCGTGGCTTTGTGTGGCTCATCTTGACTATTCTGTTTTGCTCTGCCTACTTGCCCTTGTTGGGAATCTGCTGTCAGAAAACCTAAAAAAATGGCAGAAGGGGAAAAGTGTAATAATATCTATTGCTTATTTGAACCTCTGCATCTCAAGATCTGTATTATAAAATCTTTAATAAAATCAGACCTGGAAAGCAGATGTTGCTACTATTAATTTTCCTGATGGGCAAACTGAGGCACAAGCAATTACTGGCCATGTACAGGCTTTCCTACCTTTACTGGGTAGCAGTTTCTCCCAGGAAGACTGTGAAATTTATATATTACATGAAAAAGATGCAGAAAAATTATGGGATTTGGCTGCAAATAAGTAACCAAACTTTGAGATCAGAAAGGTCTGGTTTTGCTGAATTTTTGCTTTGCCACTTTAACAACACTGGCAAGCCTGATGTTTCCTGCTACAGCCCACTGATGTTTCAGTCAGGGGTACCAGCACGACTGAGAAGTCTAAATGCTGTGTTAGATGCTGAACAGAAGGGCTGCCCTGTTTGCCCCAGAGCTACACAGGCGTAATATGTGAAATCCTCATTGTTTGTAATGCTTTCTGTGTTATCCTGCTTGAAAGACTAAGTAGGATTTTGTTAATGTTTCAGCAAAATTTATATCTTAAACCAATCTTTGATCAAAGCTTAAAATCACCTCATTTGATCTAAGTTCACTTAACAGATAGAAGTAGAATAAGGGGATGGTTTTCAGTGCTCTCCATTTTATCATGTCTGGAATAGTTTTTCTCAATAATTCATGTACTACAACATCCATAATCTTTCTTTTATTATGGCTAGACTATTTGCTTTAATATTAGATTTAAAATGTCACATAGGATAACTATGAGGGTTCTGTGAACTGAATTGTTAACAGCACTTTTCTGCTTTGTAATTCACTTAAACTATAGGCTGATTATAAAAATAAAAGCCTGTAACCCTTTATGTTATACTAACACATTATGATTATTGCAGTGAAAAGAAAGATAAAATCTCTTTCTTGTCAAAGAGAGGCAAGCACGTAAAACAATTCTGGTCTGATTTGTGAGCAGTGTTTAGCACAGTGATTTAGTAGAAATTTTATGAAAGTGGCCCAGTAATTTGGAACATTTATCTTAAATTTTAAAATCATCCACAACCTGTGAAAGCCTAATATTCATTGCAAATCAGGGAGACTTGAACTCCTAAGTGTCTAAAGCCTTTTGAAAAACAATTATTCAATTCTCAGAAGCCTGTTTTTCCTTGTAAAACCCTCAGTTCAAATTCAGGGGTTTTGTTTGGGGGTTTTTTAATGTATTAAACTTCCTTAATACCAATACAAGTTTGCCTTAAAGGGTCTTTCACACTGAGTATATGCGGGAAATATGTACGATTCCATGTTATACCAAAATGCATCATGCATCACATGGGAAAGACTGAACTTGCTCACTGAGGTTCACTGCCTGTGAATAATAAAGTCATAAAATACTAGGAGAGGATGCTGAGCATGCATTAATTGATCCAACACACTTCTTGCCCAGTGGAGGGCTGGCAAACACCAACAGACAACACTTGTGGTCAAGGAAGGGCATCGCATGGTGAGAATGTACCTGGCGATCATCCTAATGCTGCTTCCGGATGTGTTGAACATGCTTCTCGTAGTGATTGGAAGTCACCAGTGTGTTGGAGGTCTGATAAAGCTGTCAGCCAGCTAGGAAATAGCAGGAGATATCAGACGGCAGGCACATGAAGAGCTTCTGAATTCCAGGTCACAGTCACCGGAGCTGCCAGGCAGATTGAGTTTGTTGTGCAAAACCAGCACAAGGTTCCTACTCTTAGTTACACTGTGTAACAGAAGCTGGTTGACAAATATCACCAAAGGATATGAAACAAACACTCAAGAGGCTGAAGAGCTTCAGTGCTAAGGTTGTTTTCCACTGTTTTGCTTGATCAGAACGGGAGGAAAGGGATTTGTCACCGTGATATCACTAGAGCGTGCAGTTCTTTGCTGAGACCACTCCAGGCTTTGCACCTCACTCTGTAGCAGCTCTTTCCCTGACAAGAAGCGCTTGCTGAGTGTCGTGGTTTAACCCCAGCTGGCAGTTAAGCACACAGAGCTGCTCACTCACTTCCTCTGGTGGAATGGGAGAAAGAATCAAGAGTAAAAGTGAAACACGTGGACTGAGATAAAGGCAGTTTAACAGGAAAAGCAGAAGCCACACATGCGCCCAAAGAAAACAAGGAATTAATTTCCCATTTCCCAAGGGCAGACAGGAGTTCAGCCATTTGTGGCAGGACATCCTCCCCCCCTCTACCGCTGATAGTTGGTGCAGATATGGAGAAGATAACCCAGGGGCTGAATGGCCCGGCAAGGGGTCTTCTCTGGCGCCAAAAGGGCGCAAGCACCAGCTAAGAATCAACATCTTAGTCTGGAGAGCAGACGTGGAAAGAGATAATAGAGATATTCTTGACTGAGAGACACTGTTTTACAAACTATAAAAGATGCACGAGTTTTCACGGAGGCAGAAGCCATCTACACACACACCCTGAGAGTGTGGGGGACTTCTCCCCGGAGTTTGGATGCAGATTCCATGGTTACTTTCCTGGGAATTGAGAGAAAGGATCTCGATGTGTGCCCCACCAACAATTAGATGGTAAGATACATTGGATCCTAAGTTATAATATTTCTTCGCTAGCTGTAAAATTGGTGGTACCTTTAACCTTGTGTTGTATATACTTACTAGTAGCTTCTTTTTATCCTTATTCCTGTGTAGTATATAGTTTAAGTCTTATGTCTGTTGGTTTTGTGTCTATTGAATAAATAATTCATTCTATAACAGACCGAATCAGCCATTATTAAAGAACTCGCGAACGAAAGTGGGTTTTGAGGTGCTGGCCA
Source organism: Callaeas wilsoni (assembly GCA_013398955.1). Classification (NCBI taxonomy): domain Eukaryota; kingdom Metazoa; phylum Chordata; class Aves; order Passeriformes; family Callaeidae; genus Callaeas; species Callaeas wilsoni. The sequence continues at coordinate 176,351 of VWPU01013087.1, read as the reverse complement.
CCCCAATAAAGCTACTGCCTGCTGCCAGAGGCCTGGGCAAAAGGCAGAGACTTAGCTAAACACCCACATCCATTCGCAACACCATTCCCAGGGAAGCAGGGAGCCATCACACGTAACAATGACTTGGGAAGACAAATGCCATCAGTCCCAACCTCCCCCCACTTCCTCCTTCTTCCCCAGCTTTGCATGGTGACCATGACAACACATGGTATGGAATATCCCTTGGGTCAGGCAGGATCAGCTGCCCTGGCTGTGCCTCCCCACAGCTTCCCGTGCACCCCCAGCCCACTTCCCCATGCGGGGAGAGGAAGGAAAGGCCTTGACCCTGGGTAAGTGCAGCTCAGCAGTGGCTTTCCATACTTCTGTAGGATAAACAGTGTTTCCAGCACTAACCGAAAACATAGCCTGTACTCGCTATTTGAAGAAAATTAACTCTGTCCCAGACACAAACACCACACCATGGCAGTCTGGATCTAAAAATAGTGCTGATGCTAATGGAAGAAAAGAATGAGATGTGAATGAACAATTGAATACATTGTGTTGACGTCTCAGCTAAAGAGAGATTTCTGACAGGACTGCTCCCACAGTTTTGTAAAACAGTGCTTCAATTTTATTAACAATGACTGAAAGAAATACAGAATTGCCTACATCTTTTTCTGGGGAGCAGTTTCTCCTTCTGAAATCCTTATAATGAATGGTCATTCTCTCTGCCTTTCTCAAACCAATTTGTTCATAATTGCTACCTTGGAAAAGAACATCTTTGAAGACTTTAATTTTCAACTTCCAGTCCAGATCTTTAAAGTAGGGAGGCAAAGAAAATGAGCCCAATCTAAAAATTTCTCCTTTTTTGTGTGTGTTTGCTTGTTTATTTTCTTTTTTTCACAAAAATAAGAGCTAAAACAATAGAATAGACCCATGCTCCATTATGCTCTAAACCTTTGCAAAACCATAAGACCCAGAGATTTCCTATCAGGAAATTGCCTAATTGTGAAACATTAACCAGCTTCAGAAAACAAAACTTAAAATGTCTGCCTAACTGCAATAACTGATCATTTGTATTCCATAGTGGAAAAGACTTGTGAATCTCATAATTTGATATCTGAGAAAATACAGCCTGACAGCTGATGGAAAGGACCTGCTGTAGGTCATTTTGGGTACTTTTCAGAGTCTATCATTGATTCACAGCACAGCACTAAGCAAGGAACTTGATCTCTTTGCAGTCTACTTTACAATCACTATTTAAAAGTTGTAATGAAATCTACCTTACAAGGGTTTTTCAAGACTTCTTGTTCATACGACATCAGGACAGGACCAGTCACTAGAGAGATTTCATAGTATAATTAGTATCAGAGGTTTACTAGGGTGTTTCATACTTAGGTGATGTGTTTAAGAATGCCTAACCCCGTAGGCATCTTAAAGTGCCTAAATCCTATGATTCACTCTGTGAAACATTGATTGTCTTAATTTACAGTAGCACCAAAAATAGATAAAGGAAGATAAATATATAAAGACAGATAGATAGATAGATAGATAGATAAAAAAGATAAAGATAAAGATAAGATAAAGAGAAAACTTGAAAACTCCTTTGAGTGGTTCTTCAAGCTGTCAAGTAAAGTGAACTGCAAGTAAATGCCAAATTAGAAGGGGTGAATCTGTTTTTCCTCTTGACCATATTGCTGAGATATTCCTTAGTTTCTTCCACGATGTTGCTATTAGGAGTCTTGGATGTAAAGCAAGGATTTTGACAGTGTATCTGAATTAACTTTGTGTGAAAAAAGAGATGATATTTTGAAAGTTGTCTACAATACTTCACTGTCATTGTGTTATACTGAGATATAGTCATCCTTGCTGCTAATTACTGACCTAAGAGAAGCCAAAGGACAAGCTAAATACTCTCCTTTTAGGGTAAATAAAAGGAGCAATTAACCATTTGGATAGCCAGGGCTAGATGCAGCTCAGTAATGGGAGGCACTGGGCACGTCCACCATGTGACTCAGGAGAGCAGATGCCAGAGCAGCCAGAGCAGCTGCCACGAGTGGGTCCAGGAGCCCCGGCTGAGCTGGTGCCACGTAAATCTGTATTTGTGGGGCTCAGCTGGTGTGGTGCTGGCCGTGCCAGCAGTGCTGGGAAGCATAAGGCTGAGCAGAAGGGGAGCAATATGGATGAGAGGGTTCTGGGGGAGCTGCTGCCAGGACAGCCGCCGGGGTAGAGGCGCATTACGGAATGTTGTGTGCGTATTTGTGCGTGGCAAAAATGAGAGCAGCGAGTGTGAGCAACTCTTTGAGGAAAAGCCAAGAGCCCATATTTCGTTTTGTAAACACAGCTTTCTTTCTCGAGACATTCTTTTCTGCTTGTTTTCTGGAAAGTTTGACTTACGCTGTGTTACAAGAGACAAGTAATGAAGTCAGTTTTAACCAGTTTCTTCTTCTGTCGGTACTTGCATCTCACAGTTTTAAAGCTCTGCACCTGTGTCTGGGAATAAGAGATCGTTGCCCTTTCTGGGAAGATTTATTAAAAAAAATTTAATTGGACAGAGATTCAGCTAATGTTTATATGAATAATAAAGAAGATGAATATTTATAATTTGCTTTTCCTTTTTGGTTTAGGAATTAGGTCCTGTAGAGAAAATAAACAAGTTCCAATATATTCAAAGCACCCTGAAGAAGAAATTCAGGACTTTAGTGAAAATCTTTGCTTTTCAAAAGTAAAAAATTTGTACTTCTTTCAAATTTAAATTGTCTATAAAATTCAGGCCATCTCTTCAAATCTTCCCATTACGAAGTGTCTAAAGCTAGTTTTCAAATTAAATTAATACATTTTTTTCCTTTTCTTCTCTTTTCCTTCCTTCAGGCCCAACAGTGATTAACCTGTGTATGATGTCATGGTAGTGCCAGTACCAAAGTAACAGTTTCAAATGTTCAGAACTCTACAATTTGTTTTGGATTTAAGGCAGTCAGTAACTGTGCGTTTGGATGAAGATTCAAGATCTAAGTTTATATGAATATATTAATGAAAGAGCCAATATTAGACAAAAATAAGTACGCATAGAAAAGAGATGAAACCAGAATGCTTTAGATTAGTAACAGACCTTGCAGCTTCACCAGGTAGGGTACTGCTGCAGACAATCTCCTTGCTGAAATGAAATGATTTGGCCCATGTAGAACAGGAAAACAATTTTACTGCATCATATACAGGCTCAGCTATAGGAAGAACCTTCAGTGACTGCAAAATGAAAGTGCACCAGAGGGGAATCTGATTCCAACTGTTCTTCAAAGGCTCTGAATCTGTCAGCAGGTCTAGTCACCTGCAGATCACTTTGCAAAACTTTTTCAGATTGTTTCCCTAAATGTGGGACTTTTTGTTTGAAAATCGATTTGTCAGATATTGTAGAAAGAGTCAGAGCACTTAGTGTTATCAGAAGAACAGCTGGTGACCTTTCTGAACTCCCTGTAACCCTACTTGCACCTTCTTGATCACTTAACATCAGGTCCCACACTGTCCAATGCCACCGAGTAAGGGGGGAGGGGGATATTACACAGGTTTTTTGCTGGGATAGAGTTAATTTTCCTTATAGCAGCTCATGTGGTGCCCCACGAGTCTTCTCATTTTTGCTCTACCTCTTGTGTCCCTCATCCCACTGCGTGTTGGGCATGAACGGTTGGCAACGTAGTGCTGAGCTGCCTGCCAGGATTAAATTTCCATTCATTATTTTAACAGGTTTCTAAGCCAAAGGAGCAGTTTTATAAATGACGCTTTTCCCTGTCTGTTTGCCAGGACATGTCCTAGCCAGCACTTCATCAGCTGGTGAGGCGTTGGCCACGTTACCAGCATGCCCCGTGTTTTGCAGTGATTACAGACCAGCCACCAGTCCCTGGAGATGGCATTTCCACTGTTCGTCCTGGATGGCTTGGATCGTGGCAGCAGGCAGCTGTGCGCTGAGTGTTCCGTTCAGGAGCTGATCCATCAGCCTTGGGAAGGTGGCCATGACCTCGCGGGCTGTGACTGCCATCAGCCTGAGAGAACAAGAGTATGGGGAAGGAAGAGAAGGCCTTTGGTGCACGGGCTGTTTGTGTGCCACTGCTCTGCACGTCCTGCTGGAAATGAGGCTGTGGCCTGTGAACTCCTGAGAACACACATTTGAAGAGTTTTGTATAATTGGGAGAAAAATGTGCATGTAATTATTTTCTGGTTTTGAAACGGGAAAAAAATCCAGTGCAATAAAATAACTGGCACCAAGTGGTCTAAAATGTCAAGTGCTTCAATTTCTATCAATTCCGCATACAGCTAAGTTTAAATATATTTTATAAATTGAATAAAGTGCTTGCGAATGTTTTAGAACATTCGTAAACAATATAATTTATATAATATAAAAAATATAATTTGTATAATAAAATGCTGACATTTTATTAGAGAGATTACATGATGTTGGAAGCTGAAAAAAGAGTGGAATTTCATCAAGCCCTGGAAGTGGACGACAAACAAATCCATTTCTCACTTTGCTTGGGTCTGTGGTCTTGGTCCATCATTGTGGATGAGTACAAATACAAAAGGTAGAAGAAATTAAACTGAAAAGGGGAAGATTCAGCAATGAAAAGTAAACTGAAAAGATCATGACCATGTTGGACAGGAGCCATGCAGTGCCTGCTGTGATGAGCCTGGAGAGTCAAGACAAACTTTTCCCCCTGCTTTTAGGTCTGTTCCTTCTATTGCTGCTGTGCCCAGGTGAAGTTGGTTCAGTGACTACCGCTGCTTGACTAATTCATACTTCCCCCAAAAAAATCCACAAAAATCCACCCATGAAAAATGCCTTTCATGGAAAAAGCTAGGAAATTTAGTAACCAGTGTGACTGCCAGTTTAATGGAGAGTTTTAAGCACTTTCTTTAAGGATTCAGTTCTAATTCAGGAGTTTAGAAGGTGACATTTTAGCCAAATGTCACTCAGCTGCTCATATTTCGTGCGGCATATAATATCTGTACTCAAAGGTTATACCTACAGTTTAAAAACAATTTCCCAGTGTGTTGAAGCACTGTGAGTGCCGTGGAGTTGTACCATTTCAGGGTAGCAGTTGCCCCAAGGAAGCTACTTTTTCTTCAAAGAACTGTCTCCCAAAGCTCCCTACTTTTTCTATGAAGGGATGTCTTCCAAGAGCCCAGTGTAGTGTATTCCCTTCATCCTGCTGCCAAGCCATGGTGGATTCAGAGGAAAAATCAGTATTTGTGTTCCCTCTGTTGTCCAAATAAGAAATGTAAAAAAAGAGCAGAAAGCAGCACATGACAAACAGAATGGCAAGGAGGCACATCAATAATGTCCTTGATAAGAAACCTGCTGAAGGCAGAAAATCTTAATAGGAATTTTTCAAAATACATCAAAGCAGAGAGTGAAACAGAGAGTCAGCCAAGACAGAAAATTATCCAGGTGTAAAAGGGAGGGTGAAAATGTGAAAAAATTAAATTTTAATGTTTTACCCCAGTTTTCACTGTGGAGAGGTTTAAAAGAGGGTCCTGCATTCAGGTAAAAGTCTGAGAACCTTTCAGAAGAGGAAAGATTGGCAGAAGAGGTATTCAGAACAAACTTATAATAACTGTTAAAATTATTTACTGAAGCATTCAGTAAGGCTTTGATCACAAAACAGAGAAAGTTAAGCCAGTTTTTAAGAGCAATTTCATGAAAATACACCTCAGTAAATCTGATTTCTGCAGTAGGAAAACTGGCAGACATTATAATAAAACAGGAATTGTTTCTGATATAAAAGTACAAAACATCGGGGAAAAATCAACATTTTTGTCATGCACCACAGATCTGTCAGATCCTTTGGAACAGCTAACAAGCAAGCAATAAAAGGGCCTTGGTTAATACAGCATTACTGAATTTCAATTCAATTATTGAATTTTTGAAAAGCTATTGCAAATGTAAATAAATGGCTTGCCATTGATATTTTCACTCAAGAGTCTTTGTAGAACTTTTGTTATTCCTCATAATCATAAATGATCAGAAAGAAGAGGAAATGAGTGAGATGATAAAATTTGTTGCTGACATAAAATTAGTCATAATAGTAAAAATTAAATCTCAGAACTTATTCGCAAGGAAGTGGTTTTTCAAGGGTGAATTGGCAATTTTGGAACTTTTTCTCTAGAACATCATGGGTATAGAAATTATTAGCCCATTTGAAAGTTAGACAAATTCATCTAAATCCTGTAACTACTCATTTCTCCAAACGAGGCCAATATTCAGGAAGAACTACTCACTCCTTGCTGTTATGCCATGTTCTTCCCTGAGCGTCTTCCAGGCACAGTCAGAGACAGAAAGCTGGGAGAGAAAAATTGCGTCTGGCTCTCATTTCTATCTCCACCTGTCCCTGAATCCCAGTTTCTGAGGAGGCGGTAGAAATTCTGCAGTGTTTCAGAGTAGGGACTGTAATTTGGGGCAGCCTCCCTTAGTCCCATGTGGGAAGTGTGGGGTGATTCCCAGTCCTATCCTGTGGGTGCATGGTAACTCATGACAGTGCGTGTCTTCATCAAATTTTCGGTAAGATCTTGCTGGAAGCTGAATTCTTATTGAGCACAGTAGAACACGGTAGAAAAGACACCCTAAAAAAACCCCATACCAAACCAACCCCTACCAAAGTCCTTTCCCTTATCATAACACAAAGAAGAATTTTGGTTCTCAGTGTTGCATTGCAGACACGGTGATACTTGGTACTTATGAGAAGCTTATCCATGCCAAAGGCAGGGAATTGTAGCAGAATAAAAGTTAAGGTCTCAGTTAAGCTACTCATCATTATTTATTAAAACTGTTCCCTGGTTAAGAAACCATGACACTTCTGAAAAATTTCTACCAAAAATACCCTTTTTTTCACAGCCTAGCACCTTTGGAGGCTTAGGAGGGTGCTAAAGGCCTCCAATAATCCACCCCAGATCTCATTTCTCTTCGTCACCTTTGTGTATTTGATTGTATGCTCCAGCTACTCATAATTAAACCTGTCAGTCAGACAAGTGTCCTGACGTGTTCTGAGTGAGAGAAAAACATAGCAGACATCGTGCTGAGGTGTTGCTAATATGGGAACCTTGGAAAACAAGGTCAAGCAGTGAATTTGTGACAAGAAGAGGAAAAAAGGATGCTGAACTGTTCGGGGAACTGGCTGGTTAAGAGGATTGGCTAGAGTGATGAACTGCCTTTTACATTATTAGTTAGAATTTTTCTGACTAATTGCTGGTGTGAAATAAAATTGCCACTGAGAACCTCAAACACTGCATCAGGAATAAAATTAAGTTTAAACACATGGGGGTAGGGGTGGTGAGGATGGGGTGGGCAAGAAAGCCCCAAAAAAGCTTGCTTTGCTTCTTCCAATGTCTTTTTTTGCTTCACAGAAAGAGATGACAGCTCTCACATGTTTCATTCTGGCACCTTTTCATTAGTGCTAAATTTGCTTTCTAAAATCAGGCAGTAGCACCAGGAATGTTGTCTTTGATTAGAGCAATTTTAAGACTGAGCTCATTCTTAGGTACCTTGATGAATCAGTGCCCAAATTTCCAGCTCCAGTTCTTGGCCTTTGAAAATTTGTAGAATTGTACTGTTAGTTTGATAAACCAAACGGATCTCTGAGGAAAGAGTGTCTTTCTAGACTTGAGCTAGACTAGACGCTTTCCCTTCAGAAAAACAAACCAAGCTGTGTGCAACATATCTATCAAGATTACTAGGGATTTTTCCTTCTAAACAATTTAATAGATTTTAAGCCATAAGCATTATCTATTCTGACTTACCACTTCATCTGACTCACTGAATTTCATCCAGTCACTTCTGTTTTGAATCTAATAGCCTGTGAATGAGCTAGAACTTTTCTCCTGGGTTGACATGCAATCAAGGAAAACATTGATTTTATATTTGTGGTGTATAGTTTTCGAAAAGTGTTTTCTCTGTACACCTCTATTTAATAATATGACAACAAAGCATCTTAAAACACACAGTATATCACACTTTCTGGACAGAGAAATTTGTGCAAAATACTCATCTGACAATAAGGAGTGATGCAGAATATTATACTAGTGAATAAACCGCAATAACTTCATATTCAGTGCTGGCTACAAAATCCCTAAAATCATTTCTAAGAGAAGCAGGTTTACTTTAAATATTAAAATTACATAATTGTGTCTTATTTGGAAGTGATATGTGAATGGTGTTGTGTCAATACCTTTAGCTTTGTGAAAGAGCCTGAACTGTATTTCTCGGGATGTAAGGGACAGCTTGCTCATTTAATTCACCAGTTATTTTTCTGGAGGAATAGAAAGACCCAAACCTAGGAACAGAACTAAAATGCATTTCTCCATGCATTTCTAAAAGGCTCCTAATTCAGAAATGTTTGGTTTAAAGTATTGGAGTCCTGTAAAAAGGGCAGGCTTCGTAAGACCAGAGTGTGTTTTTTAGCACTGAAAAGCACATTGTAGCAGTCAGAGAGTATTCACAAAGATCATTTTAGGGTTTTCTGGGATGCTGTCTGTAGGGTTGGGTTACCTTAACTGCAAGGAGAAGTAACGCACTGAATTTACTGCTGGGCATCAGCTTAAAATAAAGAAACTCCTTTAGATCTGGTCAGACCCTATACAGACAGGTAAGACAGTCAAAGCCAGAGGCTGCTATGCTGTCACGGGCTTCTGAGTAAGGTGATTGTCCCATGAAGTCTCTGCCTGTTTCTGTACCTGTATTTTATCCACTGCATGTTCAAAGTGATTGTGTCAGACCCCACATCCACCCTGCAGCACGCCTTTTGCTGGGGGCTGAAGGAAATCAGAGAGCTGCCAGGCACCTTTTCATCACGGAGTGCACAGAGCCGCGTTCGCCCTTCTGCCCAGCTCTCACACATGCGGAGGCTTCGCCATAGTTCTAAGGCAGAGCTGTAAAGGCTCCTGGGCGTGAAAGAGGAAACAAAATGTGCTGAGGTGAGGTGTGGTGTGGATGCTGAAATGCTGTTAGCAGGGAAATTTTCTCTTCTTGCATTCATTCTGTGAGAACTTTTCCTTTGCTGTGTAAGCTATGTAAACAATAGATAGGGTTTTTGTAAATAGCATTCCTATCTGATATCTTCTGACCTTGTGTACATTATATTAGGAAAAAACCTTTCTAAGTGGGTGTCTGAGACTTTAACCAATCACCCTAGGAGAAGTGTGAACACTGTTCAATTGCGTTATGGAACTAGAATATATAAATTGTATTGTATATTTAATAAATAATTCATTCCTCGCTCTGGACTCCTGCCTCGCTGCATCTCTGAACCCCTGCCTCGCTGCATTTCTGAACCCCTGCTTGGAAGCCCACAGTGTGGAACCTGTTAACAGAGCTGGGGATGTTTCAGCTATGCCTGGCCTATTGGAGGTGTTAAAATCAAAGAGGTAAGTGTATTGTTTACAGCGTGAGGGACCAACAGAGGAGGGCACAGAGTATTTCAGAACTGCTTAAAGGCAGCTTGCATAGCGTCAGCTTCTTTCTTCTCTGTCTGGGCTGTAGAGGGATCCTAGCAAAGGTCTCTGTTCCATGCCAGAAATGTTCAGAAGCTTGTCCTGTTGGCTCAGCTCTACAGGAGAGCAATCTTTGTTAGTGTAGCTCCCAACGTGGTGCAGCTGCTGCCTGCTAGTCTGGCTAGAAATGTCAGGCCACATAAAGACCTGAGAACAAAACAGCTGTAGACAGGTTTCCTCTCATCTGATTTTTCAATAGAGGCATTATTACATTTTAATATTTCCATTCCCATTGCCTGCTCTCAGAGCAGACAGTGTATAATTTTACCCTAAAACACATCTGCTCCATCTTATATTCTACTACAGTAAGCTGAAGGACACATGATACACTTTACATTTTATGCACCATACATTCATTTTATGAAGTAGCATTTCCTCTTGTCTTCCACAATTCAGCCTAAGAACTTTCTAAAAGTTCATCAAAACAAGATGTTTCGCCTCCCACCTCTACCTCCACCATGTTTCTTCTTTCTAAGCAAAAACATAAATCAAATAAATACTTTTATAATAAAAATAGTCTGTTATATAGAATGTTATAGAGGGCTTAGCTGCCCTCTTTCTAAAGGGCTTCTAATGGTTAAATAAGATTTGGCTTTGTGCAACGCACAATTCCTTGAATTAAAGAAAGACAGAAATTGTGCAGAAAATAATTTTATTTTCTGCATAATTTCATAGGATTTTCAAAGATAAATTAATTTCAAAGACAGACCAATTCACATATTTCTCTCCACTGGTTGGAAGAAGACCTTTTTAGGTATCATCTAATTTATATTTCTCCTATTTCTCTAAACTCTTTGTTTTCCCACGTTAGACTCTTTGTTTTAGATTCAGACAAGGAGAACAAAGACTATGTCAGAAATATAGAAGGCTGCAAGTGTAGTGGAAGAGGATTTGCCAATTGTAGGGGTTTCTTTTACATAGTGTAGGAAATAAAACCAAATAAATGGCTATAGTGAAGTATTTTAGTTGATAGAGTTGATTTACTTTTTTTCTCTATTGGTTTATACTCCCATCTAACCAGTCAGAGCTTAGTATAGAAAACATAAGCTGGTAGTGATTTTGCAAATGGAGAAACAAAGTAAAATTGACAAAGCTCTTTTCAATATTGTTGTTTTAACTCTCCCTGGATCATTTTGTCCAGGCAGCCTTTAGCATTCATTCAAGTGCTTCACAGACAACTTAAAAGACCGAAGACGTAATTTGCTAGCTAATAGATGCAAGGAACAGCTGCACTTACCAAACTTTTGGTCTAAACATTCATGTGCTCACAGTCCCTAGCAAGAAGCCCGTGAGTGTTTGCAGGCCAGGCAGTGGGCAGGGCAGGGGCACCGAGCCCTGATATTGCTATTTTCTTGTCTTATGGCTCCCTGTTGTTTCTTTCGTGGTTTTACACACCAAGTCTCCATGTTGGTGTTTATCCTCTTAGACCCTCAGGCTGCTGTGAGTTCACAGTTCTAGCTTCTTTGCGTGACTCTATGTGCTTCCCTAGATGCCTTTCTCTCAATAAAACCAGGCTCTGAAATTTTGTAGCTGGGCTGGGTTGGAGCTAAGCCTCGGGCCACGGAGAGCTGCATCCCTTGCCAGAGGAATGCAGGGGAGAGGGTTACAGCTGAAATTGTGTTTGTACTCTCTGTGTTCATGTACTTTTAAGCAGAGATAAGTGCAGTGGTTAATCCCACCCCGAGCTATTGTTTCAAGGCGTCTGTAGGTGCGAGATCTCACCCTGGTTACACGTGGCAAAAAATTGCCAACCTGAGTGAGTTGTGCTTCCTCCTCTGATTCAATTTTGGCTTTACTTTTGAAGCTACATGAGTTTTCCATTTAAACTGTGGGAGTACAAATGATAACTCTCTTCATTTTCCTTTTGCTGGCTCAGGGGTTCAGCTTCCTGCCTTACGGGGAATTTTGGATAACTCATTGTCAAGACAACTCTCAGCCGGATCAAGGCCTTGCGTGAAAAATTACATTTTCCACAATGAATGCTTTAAAACAAAGCACAAACACACCAGGCAGTAGGTGGTAGTTTGGAGTGGTATCTGATGACAGAACATTTCCACAGAAAAAGAATCTGAGCTAGAATTGCTCTGTTCTGTAAAAATCATTGGTTTTTGTTTTGTGAAAATATGGTCTTTGCTTCACACCGGTTGGTTTTCATCATCTCCTGTTCATTCTATTGAAATAATTGATGCAAATTAAAATTAAAAATTAGAAAAAATAGGGGGGAAGAACACAGAAGAAAACATGCCAATGTCTTCCGAACAGATGAAGGGGTTTGAAGAAGCTGAATAGAGCAAAAGAGCCCCATATCATAAATTATGTTGACCGGTGATTTGGAACAGAGAGCACATTTAATCCTGTGAGAGTGCAACACCTTGCACGATGTACAAGTGCCTCAGAGACAGAAATTATTGTTACCATTTATAATATAAATGTCTAGATCTGTGTAACAGCGTTCATTACTAGATAATTCCTTATCTGGGCTGAAAAATTAAATTGTATAACAATAGCAGCACAATAGTTCTCTTGGCAATAGAACTGCACAGTTGTTGAACTGAAACTACTCTCTGCAAGGTCGGTTAGAGACCTTCAAAATGCAACATATCCTGAGCTCCTCTGCTAAACCATGACATTCACTAACCCAGTGGTCTGTAGTAACCGCTGTTTTTTCTTCATGTGTGTGAGAAAATAATTTTTTGCGTTCAAAATATTACAGCTATTCTTGTATGTGGTTCCACTAGAAATCGACTTTATGACAAAAACCCTGGGCTTTTTGAGCAATACAGCTGCCAGAGGATTCACAAACACTCTGAGCAGGGTGATGAACTAATATTGGATTTACCACGAGAGTGTCTGAGAAGCCACTGTCTTTGGTCACTTCAGACTCTGCTGGGAGAGCCTTGAGTGGCCTTTGTGAAGCTGTGCTGACTCTCACACGAAGCACATAGGCCATATTCTGCTGGCTGAAGCTTTTCCAGTTGGTGGATGTCTTTGGCCATATTAAGAGGAATTTGAGAAGAGCTTAAGGAGAATTAGAAATCCTTATTCAGAACCCAGTAGCTTAGCTGCTGGTTATTATTCTGAGCTGCTGGTTTTTCTGATATCAATTTCAATGATTTTCATTTCAGAAGAATCATCTTAATAGCACATTGGGAGCAGGAATAATATATGGAACTGTTTGGAGGCTACTGGTGTAATAAATATAATTTCCGTTCAGCCCATCTATTCTGCTAGAATTTTTTTTACAGCTATTAATATTTTCTTTCTTTCTTTCTTTTTCTTTCTTTCTTTCTTTCTTTCTTTCTTTCTTTCTCTCTTTCTTTCTTTCTTTCTTTCTTTCTTTCTTTCTTTCTTTCTTTCTTTCTTTCTTTCTTTCTTTCTTTCTTTCTTTTTTTTCCTTCCTTCCCTCCTTCCCTCCTTCCCTCCTCCGCCCCTCCCTCTTTCCTTTTTTTTTTTTAAGAAAAAGAAAAATAGGTAAAGTTGAATATTATTTTGTGCTGAGGAAAAAGTTGTACCTTTCTTAAAGAGATTTAAAAATTCATGCTATTTATTATTTCCTGAGGTTAGAAATCTACCATAACACCACTCTTGATATTCTAAGCATGGCTCCATTTCATTTAAGAGCTGTAGGACAACAAGAGTTGAGCCTTTCAAATACCAAGCAATAAGTTCCAGATCACTCTTTAGACCACGATCCTTTTCCCCACATTGAGTGCCAGTGTTTGTGCACCTCGACAAACAGATTCAATTAGTGTTTTGTAGAGTGAGCCATTTTAAAAAGAAATGTTATGAAGTTATTCAAATAAAAATTTATACCAAGGACATAGATATAAAATAACATGATTTTCAGATACTCTACTTTATCCCATGTTTCTTCTGGTAAAATTGAAATTCATCAGACATGAATTGAAATTCCTCCTCTAGAGTCAATGCAAAGAGAGAGGTACCTGCAAACATTGACTTAGTGCATCAAGACCATAAAGCCCTGCATAGCTTTGAAGGGAACTATTAATGAGCAGAGTCTTTGCTTGAATGTCTAAAATAATGTGAGGCTAAGTCAACATTTATTTCTCCCATTGAATGTCTCGTCTAACGCCATTCACACAGAGTGTTTACTTCTAAGATCATTTAAAGTTGTGTAAGGCGAGGTGAGCTTGGCTTCACCAGAACATTTGTGGCAAATGCAGCACAGTCACAGCACAAAGAGTTGACAGAGGTTTTTTTTCCCTTAGAATTGAAGGTCCACATTATGGTAGAAAAAAACAAAATTTCAACACAAACCCTATCTACACAGAAGTCCAATCAGGGAGTGAAAAATCAGACAGAAAAAAGAAAGCTGCAAAATTTGCTTGGAAGCAAGCATATCTGAAATCATTGTCTGGGAAAATAGTATTGGAAAAATACTATCGTTACTCACTGTAAGAGGAACTCTGACCATGGCGAAAGTATTAATGAACCTTGCCACTAACTTTCGTAAATATTAAATTGCAATCCGGAGATCCAGGAGCTGATCATGGTGTAGGTAATGGATCAACTGCTTTTCTTGGACAGATTCAACCTTTGAAATGAGCCCTTTTCTTATAACATCGGGAGATATGAAGTATATAAAACTGGGGTTTATTTTGGCAACTTTCATGTCTCCTTTCATGTCCATGCTGAGAAGCTCTCTTATCAGACGAGGCTTTTGTTTCCTTGCCCAGACACCCATGTAAACAGCAGATCCACCAAAGATTTTGCAAATTTCCTGAATTTCTGTGTGAACACACAAGCCTTATGACCTATTTCCTGAGGTTCTGTGACAAAATCCCATTTTACCTTGTTTGTTGGGATCTCTCTTAACTAGTCTCCTCCATGCAAAACATAAATATCTACCAGAATAAAGAGATCTCATATATGAAAGTGAAAAGTGTTCAAATTAAAGGTACTTTGTCTATTGAGTCATTAGATTAGAAGAACACTTCTTTTATTCATCTAGGTCACATTTCTTTAATACTCCTGCAGATTTTAACCAGTATAAGGTGTTGCACAAAAAGTGTGCTGCAGAAACAAGGAGAGGATAATCTCTTCCTCCACCTGCTGTCTCTGATCCCAGTACTAAAATCCAGTTTGCAGTTTCTGGCACCACAGGAGCACACTGGTGATTAATGTTCAGCTTGTTGTTCACCAAAACTCCCAAGTCCTTTCCTTCATGGTTTCTATTTAGCTGTCCAGTCCTCAGTTTATTCAATCTGGTCATTGCAAGGCTTGGATTCATCCTTGTTGAAATTATCGAGAGTCCTGTTCACCCACATCTCCAGCCAGTGAAGGCCCCTCAGAACGGCAGCCCTTCCATCCAGCATATCAACACTCCACATATTTGCTCTTGTTTGGCAGCCCATTGGGTGGGTATTTGATACTGACAGTAATTAATGAAGATTTTAAATATCAGTGCCAACCACCAAGAACTGCCACTGGTACCCAGCTGCCAGCTGGACTTTAAACCTCTGACCATCAGCCTTTTAGGCCAAAATAAAATAATCCAGCAGTTTTCCATTCACTTTATATTCCATCTATCCAAAATATAGTTCTTCAGCTTAGCATCGTGGAATACCATGCTGACACTTCCTGGGATCAGGGTAAACATCATCTGTTGCTCTGTCTGCTTATGCTTGGATCAAGTCATCTCCTCATGGAAAACAAATCAAGTCGATCAGCTGTGCCTTCTGTTGCTAAATCCATCCTGGCTGCTCCCAATCACTTCTTGTCTTTCATGTGCCTGCAAATGGTTTACACAAGAACTTGCTCCAATATCTTACCAAAAACTGAGGTTAGATTCAGCAGCCTGTAGTTCCCCAGATTATCCTTATTGGTTTTCCTCTTGTGTGTTTTCCGCTCTCAGAGTGAGGATAGATGCCTCAGTCTCAATGAAACACCTTTTCTTTTCCACTCTTAGATTTGGATCAGACTCCCTTATCATTCAACAGTCCTGAACTGATGGTGAGAAAAATGTTCATTCACGTGGACCTGGGTTCATAGCAGTGAGTCTGTGACATCTCGATGACAGGGAAGGCTAAAGTGATAAATAGCAGAGGCCTGGTTTGGGATTTGGCTTCTGCTTGTGTGTATTAATTCTAGTGAACCTTTTTTCAGGTACTATTTTAGGGTCTCTGCTGTCTTCCTTAGATGGGGGATTTTTTTTCTCTTGTAGCATCCATTATTTTGCTGGGTATGAGAAATCTTTGTTTCAGATCCAGTAGTACCCGCCTGTCCTCACACGCTTGTGAAAGGACTGCCTCAAAGTTCCATTGATGCCTATTAATTCCATGGTATCATCTGAATTTCAAAGCATAAAGAATTTCAGTGAGCACAGTTGCTCCTATTAAACATGTTTGCACACACAGGGGATAATTTCATTCAGAGAAATATCTTGTTACACAAGAGATCAATTAAAGAGACTGTCTGCTGGAAACGCAATTAGGACTAATCCATTTTATCTGACTAAGCTCAGAAAGAAGTTTACTTGCACTATCAGTGGTAGGACCTGGACATGTAATTTAAATCTCTTATATTATTTGGAAGACGTTTAATCTTTCTATTTCCTTAGATATTTTGTTTTGTCCCATCCCACCTGAGATAAACGGTTATGGAATCAAACATTATTTTAATTTCATGTAAACCCTCATACTCTCTAACATCTTGCTCTGCAGCAAAGGAAACAGTAAGAGTGTAAGATATGGAATCACAGAATCATAGAATTGCTTTGGTTTGAAGGAACCTTAAAGATCACTCAGTTCCAACCCCCTGCCATGGACAGGGACACCTTCCACTATCCCAGGTTGCTCAGAGCTCCATCCAACGTGGCCTTGGACACTTCCAGGGATAGGGCAGCTCCAGCTTCTCAGAGCAACCTGTTCCAGTGCCTCACCACCCTCACAGTAAAGAACTTCTCACTAATAACTGATCTCTGTCAGTGTGAAGCCATTCTCCCATGTCCAGTCACTATATGCATGTGTGGTATGGGACATGCTGTGGCAAAGTTGACAAATTCCATGTCTACAGTGTCAGTGTTAGTATCACTCACTTGAATAAATACGATATATTTGGCCTGGATTTCTTTTGAGTTACAGCATGAAAAAAATAATATTAATAGTAAGTGACTTGCAGAAGCCTGACTGTCTTCTATTTCAAACTCAGAGTAGCTGAAAAATGCACTGAATTGCCATTGATGCAATTTTAATTGAGTTATTTCTGTAGTTACTTCTAATTAAACTGATAATAGTACTTGCTGTCTCTTCCCATTCTAGAAAAGGTGCAAACCAGTCAAAACCTATTGTCTCCTATGGAAACGTATATGTCTTGTTAAGTCATGGTTTAAAAATAAAGCTTCTGTAATGTTTATGAGATTCTATGTGCAGTTCTAATTCTAACAGCACCCAGAATAATCAGGGTTCACAGAAATGTCTCGATGCAAAGAGCAGCCTAAACTAAAACATTCTGGAAGATACATCAGCCCTGAAACCCTTTATACCATATAGAAAGTAAATAATTCCTTCAGCTGAAAGTAGGAATGTGTTAAAACAGTGTCCAAATTGGAAACATCTCTATTTACTGGTTGCTCTAAGAGCAGAGTTTAGCCTTTTATTCACGTATTTAGCTTCACAGTAGTAGCACCCAGTTATATCAGTGAGGAGTCAGTGCTCTGTTCTACAAAGACAAGGGAGAGGAAGGCCTTATTTTTATGATGTAAGATGTGAATGCCATAGCAGCCAGGAGGAGAGAAAAGGGAGTTTTTGTGTAATTCACGTGTTATCTTTATATGATACACTGAGTCTGTGTTGACCGGCTCCAACACAGCTGTAAGCTTTCTGGTAGAAGGTCTGGATTTAAACAGAAATTACATTAAACTCCTCATTCATTAGTATGAGGAAAGAGGGGAAGGAGTCTGTGTTTTCGTGTCATCCTGTCAGACTTGTTGAGACTGCTATAGGGGCGTGAGAACAGAACATAGGTATTGGGATAGGGATGAGGGTCTCAGCTTTGATTGTTAGCAAGCCAGGACACTGTTACTGACTGTAGTCCTTCATTTAGGGATAGTCCCTTGCAAAAGGCATGAAATAGAAAACAAGTAGAAAACTTTGCAGGGAGAAACATATCCCTAAACCTGAGGGCTTCCCACCACGTAACAACAGAAATAATTCAACATAAACAACTTTATCAGTAAATATTTTCAGACAGTTCTTCACACATCTTCTGCTCACTCTTGGACTGTTCACAAGGGAAAAGTTGAGCATGCATGAGAAGTAAACAGCACAGGGATCTGGATGAAGAACAGAGGCAGGAACCTCTCCTAGGGTGGTTCCTGCGACCAGCTACAACCTATTTTAATTAATCAAACTCAACTGTGTTTTCTTACATTCATGACGAGAATAAAATCCATTAGTTTCAGTTGCTGCTTTGATTGCACCACAGGATCACTGCCTTGGAAACTGTAGGGCATTACCATGAGTACAGTCAGTGAAAAAGCAGCTTTAGGCTCCTTCATCAGCACTCAAAAGTAGGATTCAGGTCGAAGTCACATCCCAGTTTAGCTTAGGAAAGATGGAAGTCCCCAAAGGAGTGACTGATTTTTGAAACCAGGCAAAGGAACCCCCGAAGAACAGTGCAAGTGTGTGAGCTCTGTGGTTATGGAAAGCAGTCACAGAGCAAGCATTGCACCCTTCCTCTCTCTCCTGCCTCTTTCAGTCCTGTTGCCTTTCAAGGTCAGGGATACTCTTTTTTGCTGTGCTTTGGAATTCATCATCACCCGCTCTTTGGATTTAACATCTTCTTTACTTTAGTCCAGTTGATCTCCATAATACCAGAGAAAGGATTATGGGCAGTACTTTTTATGTGATTTATAAAAATATGTCTCTCATTAAATTGTTATTTATTCTTTGAAATGTTAACATCCACTTTTACCATTAGAGGGCTGTATTGTTTGTTACTTTTCTTTCTGTTGTCTATTGCATTCTTGTTTATATCTGTCAAAAACTAACTGTAATAATAGCCACAACACAAACAAGTTCTTGCCTTCCACCCAAAAAGTGGCATGGATCTTGTTTGCCCTCGTATCAGGAGTCCAATAGAATGAGGTGAATTAGTAACCTCCATAAAATTACTCAAAAAAAGTTAACCTTAGAGGGATTTTCTGCTGCTACTGATCACTTAAGAGATGATTTGCCTTCTTTCTCAAAGGAAAGCAGGTAGAGCAGATTTTTATGGTGATATCTGAGAGGGAGGCCCCAGAGAGAAAATCTGTCCCCACTGATGTCAGGGGGAAATTTGCCACTGAATTGAGTTCGCGATTTCTCTTGCTTCTGTCTAACACATTAAAAGTCATCAAGGAGAACTCCTACCAGGGACTGAGGAGGCTAAGATGAAACTTTGCGTGGCATCACTTGTCTGTAAATTCACAGTTTAGGATTTATTACAGCTTCCTCTGTTATATTTGAAGTACTGATCATCAGTGCCAGATACAGTCACAGGTTGAATGGGGAAGGGGAATTGCAGCAGTTTGTTCTTTGTATCAAGAGCAAATCATACTTATTCCTTAGGAACTCTTAGGTCCAAGAAGGCCTGCAAAGAATTTCATGAAGAAAGACAGATATGTTTTTTTATGAATTAGAATATATATTTTTTTGCAAGCCAGCAGTGGTCTGGCCAATTTTATGAGAGTTTTTTTTTTTATGGCAGTGGCTGTAGCCTATTTTTCTGACCATTAGGAAGTACAGATGCTTAAACACTGTGATTGAGTTAGCACAGCGGAGTTGGCAGAGATGTTCACTAGTTAAAACCCTCATATATATATATACAAATTAAGGTGAAACAGACAGCACTTTCCAAAGTTACCCAAGTAATGCAGTGCCAAATCCAACTCTGTACAACACCTGGTTTTATCAAAAGACAAATTCTTTTGATCTTTCCTATTATCGTGAGCTCACTGGGTTTTCTTTTATGACTTATCTCATGTATCCAGATTAGAAAATGTCAAACCATTAACTGATGGTTCTTCTGAGCACTCAATATCAAAACAGCTCTCCGTTGTGTCACTGGGCTTCAGGGGACATTTTCAAAGGCAACAAATGACATGCAGACACTGAC
Source organism: Callaeas wilsoni (assembly GCA_013398955.1). Lineage (NCBI taxonomy): Eukaryota > Metazoa > Chordata > Aves > Passeriformes > Callaeidae > Callaeas > Callaeas wilsoni. The sequence continues at coordinate 156,725 of VWPU01013087.1, read as the reverse complement.
TTTAATTATCTGCTCTAGAAATTGTTTCAGAGGTTAGGGACATTAGGGGCGCTGATGTTATACATCAGGAGAATATTTTATCAAAATACCCCGTTAACCAGGGCACACACAGGAAAGATTATCATAACTTGTCATGAATAAAGCTGTGTTCTCAATTCAGCAAATCTTTTAAAGACATGATTGTGTCCCTTGAAATTCAGTAAGGCAATTTAGGAGAACACGGTAGCCATGTAGAGAGAGAAAGAGAGAGAGAAATTTCAGAAAAACTAGAATTTCAAATCCTGACATTACAAATAAAATTAAAATTAAAATTAAAATTAAAAATAAAATTAAAATTAAAATTAAAATTAAAATTAAGACAGTATGTTTTCCGTAACCAGTAGGAGAGTTTGGTTTTAAAAGTGCTACTCTGGTTTTACATTGTTGTCAGGGTGCCTAACACAGCTCTGCCCCTGACGTTTGAGCTGAGAAAGCAACTGTGTATAAAAATGGCATAGTAGGTGTATGGATCTCCACAAAAGGCTTTGAGAAAATGGCAGAAAGACACCAAGTTACCGGTTGCTCTTTCTGCTTCCTGATATTAGACCATACAACAAGAAAAAGAGCTTTCAGAGAAAGAGAAGCAAATTTAATTTACCTTCCTAACATGTAGACCACAATATGCTTATCATGAGCTATGGTACTTGTTTTTATGTAAATAGCTACAAAAAGCCATGGATGAGGACAACAGCCAAACAAACAAACAAAAAAAAAAAACAAGGAATGTTCCTTTTATTTTTTGCCTAAATACAGATTTATTTTTCCGTTTGCCTTTGACTGACAGAATACCAACATATGGATTAACTCCCTCTTGTCATTATAGGCAGGAATGTTAATGTGTCCTTTTAACACTTGCTGTGTCACAATATTACAGACTGTTTTAGAGAAAATGTTCATGAACAGTTGACGGCAAAATTCTGCCAGGATTCACACACAGAAATTAATGTTGATTAGTTTGTTGTGACAAAACCCCCAACACCAATATTTCTAAACAACTATGAAAATTACATTAATAATTTTTAAATAAAAATCATGAATACTGGCATCATCAGTACAATATTGGTGAAATTCTTCTAATAATTACACCTACCACTCTTTTATTTGTTTACATTATCCTACAGCCTTCATCTTTGAATTTTAGTCAGTTTAGGATCCTAGTGCTGTAGGTTTGGTGCTGTGAACATATAAATCTGTTTTCTGTTCAGAGTGACTAGAATTAAACTTTATGACAAAACAGATGGACAGAAACAGATGAGAGGAGTAAAGGAAAATAATGAGGCAACATTTGTGGGAGTGCTTGGCTTCTGATCTCAGAATATACCCAAATCCCAGCAGTCCCCACTTCTGTGAGCACCTCATCAAAGAAGAATGGTGGTTAAGCAGTGGTTTTAAAAGGAATAACCAGAGTTCTAGGGAAGGCTGTAAGAAGTAAAAGGGAGGTGAAGGTGTCACTGGATGCCTGAATGCATGCAGCTCAGAATTTAACATGGGAGTGATGGAAGCTGGCCTCACAGACCACCTGCAGGAGGGAAATGACAACTTGATACTGCAATAAGACCTGAAGAGCTTGGAAAATTAAAAAAAGTACTCTCTTTGATACAACACAGAAGGTGAGAGCAATTGCAGAGTGTGAAAGTCAAAGTGATGGACTAGGAAAATGACCTTAGCAGCAGCCTGCTACATGCACACTGGCAGCACAAAAGTGCCTCTGACAGGAACAGACAACATGATGCCACAGCAACTGAACTGGGAGATGGCAAAGCTTTAAGAATTTAAAGGGACAATGAAACTCTATCTTTGCAGTGCTCTGAAAGCTCCCACCACAACCACTGAAAAAGGATCTGTCACATTTAAAAATAGGTCTTACATGTCAGTGTTAAAAAGCACTCTAAATTAAAGATTGAACCTGGATTGCAAACCCAAGAGATAGATCAATTGCGTCTGTAATGATGTAGAAAAGGGATGTCTGAGAGGTGAAAGACAAAGATGCATTTGTGAGGAGAAACATGCCAGGAAGCACTTCTCTGTAGTGAAAGCCATAAAAAGGGAAGATAAAAAGAGTGCAAGGAAGACAAGCTGAACAGTGAGGTCATTGGAACAATTAAAGGAGCTGGGCAAAAGGCAGTCAAGAAACATCTGCTTTTAACAGGTAAATGTGATAGTTTTAAAATAGGAAGACAAAAGCAATGCAAAAGCCCTCCCTTTGATCAGGTTCCTCTTGGAAGGCTGAGAGGACTGCTTATGGAATAAGTAAAATGCTGGCTGCAGTGGGGAGAATCTCAAAGACAGTGACAAGGTGATTGATGGTTGGGAATCAGAAAATCCACTAAATGTGAGGAGAATTGTTAACTGGAGAAGAAAGATAGAAAAGCTGAAGTAAATGTTTTGTGGCATTTATTCCACAAGTGCCCTAAGTCCAGAAAGAAGACCAAGGGGAAAAGGCAGTGGAGACAAACAAGGATTTAATTCCAGCACCAATTAAAGTGGGGCAGGAGAGAAACTATTTATATGAGAGAAACTATTTATATGAGAGAAAGAAAAATCTTGAAAACTAATTATGTTAACAGAGAAAGGAGAATAAAAGGGAAATCAGGAAGGAGAGTGAATCTACAGAAAGCTAAACTGCAAAGAGTGAAAGGAAAGATGGATGATGGCAGGTCAATAGGTGCCTCCAGGACCTTGGGTGAGCTACTCACTGATGATTTTTAGCAAAAAAATACTTAAAGAGAAATATATCTTAGTGATTGCCAATAAAAAATGTCAGGAGGTCACTGCAGACTGACACTTTTGAGAGTCCTTATGACCAAGGCTCTTTGTGATAGGACAGTTGGCAAATATTACAGAGTGCATTTTTGCCTAGAGGACAAGAGAGGGACTCAGTATGATGTGAAAGCCGTGAGTACAGAACTGCTTCAAAGGTCAAAAGTTAAGTTTAGAAAAACATTAAAAAATCCAGCAGGAAGCCAGTATTAAGAGAAAGCACTGGGGAATGGAATATAAAGATACATTATAAAAACACAAGTCTGTCCTGTTCGACTGCAGTTCACATACAACACAGTGAAAAGCAATATTTGAAGATTAAATATCTAATCTAGGCTGCATTAGCAAGTGTTTGTCATCTTAGTATTTCGGGATCTCACATCCATTGCTCGAGAGTCTATATTTGGAATGAAATGTGACTCACAATATATTAATGGCAACTGAGGTGGGTACAAAAGTGACTCAAAAGGGAGAAGACAGGGGAGGAAAACAGTGGTGCTCAAATTCCTTGAGGTGGGAATGTGTTTTCCTGTGTGCAATGACAGGCTCTCCCCTGTTTTACATGGAACGTGGCAACAAGCTGTGTTTTCAGAAGTGAGCTGCATGTCTTCTGAACCCCCCCAAATTTGACCACTATCCTTCACTGCCTGCATACTTTCAGAACCAATAAATGTCCAAGGTTATTTCAAATTATTCTCATATATTTCTCATAGGAACTTGACTTTCAGAGTCACTTTCCATTACTGTCCACTGTCCCTACCTCCTTCCTAGTCCTGTGTAACATACCTCACATTATTTTCTTGAAGCGTCGTATGACATTTGTGCAGAGCTCATAAATACTGGAAGTGAGAGGAAAAAAGATGTAAAAATAGGGTAGAAAGATCTCAGTCTAACTGAAAATACGTCACAAAGAGATATTTTATTACAAGATTCCTTAGACAGCACTCATAATACCTAAATAACTAGTTTCTGGCCATATCCAAAGACAAAGAGCAGGAGAGGTTTGTGCTTCTTTTTGAGATTTTTTTCAGACATTTGTCTAGACTCCAGTGGCATCTGTATATCTGAGGTTGTCTTTCAGCACTGGGAAAATCTCATTCTCAGTACCAGCATCTATTCTGCAGCCACACTTCACAGTCTGTCACCTTGGAAGGTTCTGTCTTCCCTGATTTTAGCCATGCACAATTAAAAGTTCACTCTTTAAACTGGTTTTCTAGAGTCCTTCTACAGTTTCTAGAAATAGAAAGACACCCTTGCCACGGCACAGAAATTGTACCCAGCAGCTTCCAGGGTATTAAGCTACTTTTGCACTTTTAGCTTGATAAAGGGATACCAGAAGTTTTGCTCCAGGACTTCTGTAATCTGCAGACAACATAAGAGCAGTATAATGAGAGCAAAATGCCACAATAAGAGCAGAGATAGGTTTGAGGCTTATTTTTTATTGTAATATTTGCAAGCATTTTATCAAAGAATGGAGTTACTATTAACTACATTCTAGAGTTATCCTAATGAAACAAATAATAATAATTTTTAAAACAAAACAAAAAAATTATTTTAATGCTAAAGTTTTCTTAAAATTTTTAAAAAAACATAGGGATTGATCTGCAAGTGGCTATATAACCATTGACAAAAGTTCTCACAAACTAGCTTCTGTTTGGCCCTTCTGCCAGTTCTGTAGGAAGTAATTTGATCTCTAATTTCTTATCATGAAAGTACATAAAGTAATAGTTCACAGCCTTCAGAATTATCATGCAAAGAAATTAATGAGTGTTTCATAGTCACTTGTATTCTAAAATTGTAACGACTACACAAAAGCCAACTTCCTTTTATAGGTAATGGAGTATTTTCAGTGCAACCAGCCATGCAAAAAATGTGAAAATTGTACAAAAGAGAAAATTGGATTTCTTCCAACACAAACCCAGAAAATAAAAGTCAGTATTGACTAATAAATAATTAGCTTATGATAAAAACTAGTTTATTATAAAAGACATGTCCCTCAAGCTTGTGAACTTTGATTCAAGTTTACACACAAAGAATATGAAAACTCCTCTCAATTCACTGTCTAGCAGATACTGAAAAGAAGGAACTCGAGGCTCAGTTTTGTGTCTGAAGGGACCTCTAAGGCAGCATTAGGAGCGTTGCATGGCCATTCAGTACTGCTTTTTTCAGTAATTTTCACCTCTTAAACAAACCAGAAGCACTACAATCAAGAGAAGGAGAAAGAGACATCAGCATGTGCTGATCCAGCAACCACCAGGCAGAAAGCAGAGAATAGGGACTGCAAGGAGCATCCCAAGCCACCTGGCATCCTGCAAGTTTTACCTGCAGGCCTGGAGTTAAGGACTGGAAACGCAAAGTTAGGATTTGGAAGCCTGTAGTCACGCAGCTCCTTGGAGGATTGGGAACCCAGCAGGTGCTGGGGAATACATGGCTCCAAACGCAACATTTACGTATTTTCTGTCTGGACATCCCCTGTCCCAGTGCCAAGTTTGCAGCTATGCCAGGAGCGACTGTCAAGTCCCTGCTAGCAGTGGGCATTCAGAAGTTTTGAAGATCAGATCGTTGCTTGAATACAGTCTGCAAAGTCAGAACTAAAGCTGCAGGCTCCAGTGCCTGTTGTGCAGAGACATGGGCAGGGAAAAGGCTCAGCACTGAAGAAATATTCATATTTCAGCCTGTGGTGAATCCCCCATGGAGCCACTGTGCCAGACTGTGCAGTCCCAGTCACTGGAACACAAATCCTGGGGAGGAAGGAAAGTGGAGATGTGACCAGGGAGCAACTACACAAAGAGGTTACGAGGAAGGACAAAAAGAAGATATTAATACATCTTAAATATCTAGTTAGATATTTTTGAAGCACATCAGAAACAATAGGTCAAGGAGAAAGAGTGTAAAGCCTCTGCCAGGAGTCAGAGGGAGTTTATTGACAGAAGGAGATATTGCCAAAAATGTTATATGTCTAGACTTGCATTTCTAAGGAAAGAGCAAGAGGCAGATTTTTATTCTTTTAAGAAAAATGAAAATCAAGTGAATTCAAACATCTTGGAACACAGAACTAATAGAAAGTAGCAAAATAAAAAACTCCTATAAAATTTGAGACTAGAGTACACAAATCCATGACATTAACTAGGGAAAAGCCAGCTGGGTGTGAATGAAGTAAACACAGTAGGGAATGAGAACTATGGATTGTATATGCAAAACTGATGTGCACAGGAGAATCAGTTTCAGCAACAATAAAATGTTTTAAGAGAAGGACTGTAAACAGGAGGGGATTTTGAGCACTAATTTGCTTTATAATTAAATAAAGATATTTCCAAGAATTTAACATATGATTGACCTGCATAAAGAGCCTGAGGCTCAAACCATACCCTGAAAAAGCAAGTCTCTAGCCAGTAAAGATATTCTCATTTACAGTAGGGAATAAAAAGCTTCTCATTTAAATTCTGAAGTTTCATTTAGAGTCTCTTCAAGAAGTTTGGTAAATGACCTTTTAACTACTTTTAATTAAAACCCAAGAACATTTTTTTCTTTTTAATATATAAATTGTTTTAAAATGCAACCAGCTCTTCTAATTTGAGATACAGTATAGTTCTCTATGTATTACATGCAACTTAATCCAAAGGTTGAATTCTGCACTTCTGGATTGAGCAAGCTGTTTGGCTGGTAGACTGGACTCCTAATTAAGTAAGATGTGCTATCTTTGCTTTTCTACCCTTTACAAAGTGATAGGAGATGAAATGTTAATGGGAAAGTTCTTTTTTACCTTCAGAAGAGACAGAGGGCAGCCATTTACCATCTTTTGATAGCATCCGTTTATTATCTCCGTCCCTCCGAACACCACAAACCATCCAAGGAATGGGAAAGGTCAGGTCCATATTGATTATGTTGTATGCTGAGGACAACTCGAATGTAAAGGTTTCTGATGTGCTATGCTGAAAGCATTGCTTCCGTGGAAATAAATGCCCACTGTATTCATTTCATGTTGCTTTTCCCCTTTCCACTTCAAGCAGTTTCTGGCTGCAGAAGTGACATAGATCTCTATCCATTACTAACTTGAAAATCTGATCTAAAGCTCTGTGAACCTGCAGGCAGTGCTCAGTAAATTGGTATTAAAACCCATATGAGGAATTGCATAATCCTTTAAAGAACATTTCATTTGCCAGTGACCTTTTCAGCATTGGAACTAGTTGCTTGTTTGGCAATGATTTTTGCTAGAATAATCCTCAATACTTGCATGCACCCTTCATCTAGCATGAACCCTGATTTTTTTTCCACAGATGTGTTATATTAGGCTATGGATCTCCAGGCAGATGGCTTTAATACAACCAATATCATCAAGACATATTGGATATATTTTTAGTAAACTCTGAACAGTTGACTGTAGGTGCAGCTGATGATAGACTACCAGCAGTGTGCAGTGACCATAAAATTCTTTAGTTATGAAGCTGTTCCAGAAGCAATCTACTGGGCAGCAGCTTTAAACCCTCGAAATTGCAGAGTCCCATCACAATTAAACCTGGCTTAAAAAGATCAGATGCAACAAGTCTGGGTGAGTGTGGGAAACATTGGCTTTTGCCAGGATATTTTCAACGCTTTACATGTGATTTTGCAGTTGTTTGCTTTTTGGGTTTTTTTCCTCCTCGCCACATCAAGTAAGCAGTGAGAGGAAATTAAGGCAGCACTAAGTTAAGCAGTGATGTTGAGCTATGTGGCAGCTTGACCTCATCCTCCACTGATGATTCCTCACCTCTGTTACCAGGAGTATAAAGCTTATTAAAATAATTGCAGACCTTTTTTTTTTCTCCCTCCCACTTGAGATGCTACAAAAACAGCAAGGAATACTTTATTTCTTTTGAAATTGTCTGAAGGTCCCTGGGTGTGCTGCTGTCATTGCCAGAGATGTCAGAATGAATCAAAACCCCAGGTACACTTCAAGTTCAGATTAAGACATTCCTTTTTCATTTTAGTGATACCAGAAGATAAAGCAAAAAGAGGAAAAAATGGAGTCTAGCTACACTTCAACTTTGCTTTTCAAATTTGAGATCTTTATGACTGAAATTACTGACACACTGTAATGCCCTTACGTGGTGAGAAAGACCCAGGAACACAGACTGCTTCAGAGGGTGTTATGAAAGACAGCAGATATCATATTGCAGTTATAGGAACAAAGTTAGCAATTAAAAATATACAGGGTTAATTGTTACATATGTTTCTGGTAGCCAAAAAACAGAACTAGCCTGCTCATTCTCTCAGACATACTATGGCATAGACACCCGTTGTCAACAATGGTGAATAAATCTGTAAAACTGCATTCCAAGTGGGGAAGGAAATTTATCTTGACAAAATCTTCTTCCAGGAAATTTTATCAAGAAGTTGTTCTCAGCAGAGAGTTTGGGAAGGAAATTATTTTTGTTGCTGTTATTACTCTAATATGAATCTTTTGAGCTAAAGGTTGAAAAGAAGTTCCTTATCCTCAGAGTTAAAAGAATACTTAATACAAATTTTTCAGACTTAATAAGGCTTTCCTACCACCTTATTAATTCTTTTACTACTTTTTTCTTGGAAAGTCAAGAACATTCTCTCTTCATTGGAAGATAATGTGAGTTATGAAGAGGTGAACCAGTAAAAGGCACTTTTGAAAAGAAATTTGACAGTGGCTCCCAGACCACTTTGCTCCATCAGCCTCTCATTTAGATTGAAATCAATGAAATGAATAACAACTAGTCCATAGGTAGCGTGTACAGCTCTAAATCCACTGATTTCTCTAAGGCCATGTTACATACCTGTTGAAAAAAATCTGGTAAATTCAAGTATTTATGAAGTCCCTCATCAAAGCCTTCACCTTCAGTTCCAAGAAATGTACTTGCAGTGTTCATACAAGAACCAATAAACTATGAAGATGAGCTTAAATATTGCTATTGTCATTAGACTGTGAAACCACATTACACTGATATCAGAACTTCATTTAATTCATTTAGTAATATTCAATTTGTTTGTTAGATTTTTGGGGTTTTCCCTCTCTATTTTACAATCCATACTTTTTTCTCCCTTGAGAATTAGGTTGGGATTCACTTCAGAAAAATCCCTTTCTCCCTATCTAAAGGGATCAATCTGTATTAGCACTAAAACTGTCTCCAAAGTGCAACTGGGTTTTCTGTAAAAGTGCCCTCTATATACCTGAAGAGCATACCAGAGTCAGGTGAAATAATGTCTTGAAAAGTTGCAATCAATATTGGTGAGTGCTGTGATGTTATTTGTACAAGTCCCATACTTGGAAGCTCTTTCTGTGGGAAATCCACAATGATGTCCATTACTTACAGCAGTATGGCAAAATTTTAATATTTTTTAAAGGTTTGTTTTTTGGTTTTTTTTGGTTTTTTTTAGTGTTAGAAGGGTCAAGAGAAAGAATATGTCCCTTCCCATCTGGTGGAACACGAGGCCACAGCTATATTGCAGCCTCTTTGAGAGCAAGCAGTAAAATTTTTTAAACACTGCTGTTGTTATTGGACAGTTCAATGTGAAAAAAAGGTGTCTTGTTGTTTTCATTTAGCAATAGCAACAATTTGTATCATGGAAATGGTAGTGCAAACAGGAAATTGAAAGAGCAGAATAATGGGAATAATAGGATTTGGCCATTGATTTTTACATGAAATAACAGAGGAGGGGAAGATTGGGGGACAAAAAAAAAAGAACCAAACAAGCTAGCAACAGTATTTTAGCAATGCGGTATGTGAACCAGAAAATGCATAAAGCAAGAAAACTAATTATCATAGCAGAAGAACAAAAAGCAGGCAAAAATAAAAGGAAGTGAATCCACTCCCATAAAAAACACTGCTGTTTGACTACAGCTGGTCTGTACTTCAATGCGGCAACAGAACTCCTGCTGTAAGAATAAAGCAAATAAAAAAGAACATTGGAGACAAGTAAGTCACTTAGAAAATTAGTTCTCACCCATTCTGAAGTGTTTTGCATTCTGCTTGGAATTCATTATGTGCAGTGTTACTCCTTCACAACATAAAAACCATTTATTTCCATGTTTATGAAATGTTCTTTTAATTTATTCTATTGCTCTGTTACCAGCTTTTTATCTTCTTATGCCTGGAAAATTTCCTTTCCTCACTGTTCTCTTTTTGCTACCTCTTTCACTCAGTGTTCCTTTTTTTTCCCAGTTAAATAGAGCAAGATTCACCAGGAAACGGAGGCGAAGTAGTCTTGGGGTTTTAATTCCATATATCTCTTACTGGAACTACAGGGGACAAGACAAAATATTTTCTGACATTATCCAATGTTTTCCTTAGTTGGTCTCATTCAGTTCTGACTTCAGGACTTGATCTTGAAATAAGGTAGCTCAACAAGTCTGGAAACCAGATTATTTTAATATCTGTTGTCTCTGGTGTGCCAGCACAGTACACAGAGATGGAAAAATAAATTGTTAGCAGCACTTATTCATATTGGACTTGAACACCTGCAAACCTAATATTTATTTTCTTCCTTTTTATGGTTCAATGGCTTCACAGTTCTTTTCCCCATCCATTTTTACTGTAGTCGTTCAATCAGCCATTTTCATGTATATTATCTTGTGATAGTGTCCAATGTTTTTGGTGTTATTTACTTCACAAGCTGCTGACAATCAGTTTCTGCCAGATGTTCTTGGAATCAAAGCAGAAAGATGAGCTGAGACTGCAGCAGACATCTGCAACCAACCCTGTCTGGGATTTTTTTGCATGTATTTTTTATTTTACACATGCGAATGTATCTATTCAAAACCATAGTCTGACAACAGGCAATGAAAAACAATGGGCTAATCAGCCAAGCAGTACGTGAAAGACAAAGTATTTACTTCATGATTTTGAATTTTGAAACTCGTCACCAATACACGCTGTGAGCAAGCTGCTGTAAGGTTTTGTGAGCTTTGCTGTTCATGCTTGTGCTATATAAGATTCTGCACTACTAAACTTCCAAGGTCAGAGCCCTCTTACCAAGCAAAGGGAGGCCAGAGTTATGACTCTTTATCATAAAGAGATCACCCAACCAAACAACGAACAAGGCCAAGGCTGCATCAAGCATGGCTTAAGAAGACATCTGGGCACTTGCCTGGAGTTTCATATTTTTCAAGTTAGAATGATTCCTGTTCATATACTTATAGTGCCTTTTTAATGTTATAGCTCACGAGGGGGAAAACATCAAACCATTCAGAATTATTATCCTCAAAACAGAAACCAAATGTCAAGATCTGGCTGTGACCAAAGCAAATGAATTTCTATTGTATTCCTGTTCTTCACGCTTTGCTAAGGGAATTTACTGCTTATAAAAGGTAACAGATTGACTGTCCTGTGAACAGAAGTCTTCTATTGATCTTCTGAACAAATCTGACAGTGTGAGATGTTGTCTCGCTGATGTACCAGCTTTCTGGCCGGAGGGATCAGACAGAAATTCCTGGTTTATCTGCGCAGGCACTCGCTTATCCCAGAGCCACTGTGGGTGCCGATCAATGTCTGGCAGGCGAACAGAAGAGACTCTGCTGTAATCTCACCACACGCTGCTGGTCTGCACCGAGACCTGAACCCCTCAAGAGAACCGGGAAATACATATATGTGGTTGTAATTGTATGTACACATACATCCGCTCATTGCTTTGTGTCTGGGCGTTCATCTTCTCTTAGGCTCGCTTTTAAAAGGGAGGAATCATGAAATTATAAAATATCCACCTTTGCAAAAAAAACCCCCCACCACGTTTTCAGGTTAAAATGAGTCTGTGAAGCCTCTAAATTACTGCAAAAGTATCATGCAGACAAAAATTCGAACATGAACATTTGGAGGAACAACATGATTGAATTCACAACAGATTTTCCTGATTTGTTTTGATTTTCATGGACAAATTTTTTTCTAGAGATTATTGTGGAATTTGTGTTTTATCTATGTAAGTCTGCATAGATATAAACTTTTATTCATTTTTAAATGGAAGATGAGTTGTCAGCAATAAGCTGGTATTCTCTTTGCAGTTTTCTAAGGCCCTGCACCATTCAAACTGCTAAGAATTTGAGACAATCTTATTATGATTTTCTAGATTTATCCTACTGAGAAATGCTAGAGCAAAACCCAGGGTCATTTGTCCAAACAAGACTTAGTTTCTCTTCCTTCCACACTGCCTACAAGGGGAAAAGTCATTTAGGCTGAGAAATGTGTTGAAAAAGAGAGATGTTTTACAAGACAACTGACAGAGCTCCTCAATTGAAAAAAAAAAAAAAAAAAAAGTTCAGTTTACCAGTGTTGTGACAAAAAACATCTTTGTGAGTTGTACAAAGCCAGAACTGGGTTTATAATTCAATTTAGTTGCACAGGTTGCATCCTCTAAATTTATTTCCTGTATCAGCATACTTTACACATCAAGTTGAGGAGAAGCGCTCCGTTTATGTAGGTTGCAGCAAGGACTCTCAAATCAGTCTTCTGCAAACTGCTGTTCCCTGAAAGCCCTGTCCCGCTCTTAACCAGGCACCTCTGTTCCTATCACTGTATCCTTCTCAAGAAGGAGTCCATTCACAGAATAAAATGACAGGCTAAAGCAATATTGAAATTAGCTGCTGTGCACAAGGTTCATCCTGCCAAATTGTCGTGAGCTGCTCCTTCCCTCCTTTGGTGGAAAAGGTTACTTCAAAGGAGAAAGAGTGACTTTCACCAGACAGCAATACACACAGGACAGCTTGATGTTGAATGTCCCTATAGAATAAAAGTAATAAACAAAAATCTGAGATTCCTGTACTGCTACAAAAAACAAAGATCTCTATTTCTTTTTTCTCCTTGATTTAACATTTAATGGCAAGCTACTGTTGCACCAAAGTAAAGCCCCATAGGACCTGATAAGTCGTGATGAATTAACATTAGACACTTAATGGGTTTTAACTGCCTGGTTGGCATCAGAAGCATCAATCCCAGGGTTTATCAGAAATGCTTTCTGCAAGGTTCTGGCCTTTCTGGTATTTCCATGATGATAATTGCTATCATTAGCAAGTTGCTTCCTCACCAGACATGCTTGTAAAGGACAAGTTTGTGGGATTGGTTTCTGGGTGATAAGTGTGCCATCTGCTTTCCTTTTACAGCCCTCAGTCAGATAGATTCATCGGGGCCACTTTAAAAAAAGTGCCAGAGGGGAGGGAAAAAAGGGTTCTTTGCCAGATGTTACCTAATATTTTATGAGAGATGAAAGGCCAGAGACACTGATGGTGATTAGAAAATTGTTGCACTTTCATATTCTTTTTGGTTACATTTCAAAAGACTGTCTTCAATAATAGCTACAGGCATGAAAAATCAGACTGGAAAGCTCTGTCAGCCTCATGTTACAACAAGGACAAAGTTATGCTTTTTTTATCCGTTTCACTGTGGGGACTGGGAAGCTGTTTACCTTTTTGGTGGGAAGGGCTCAGTAGTCTTCGAACACATCAGAGAAATAGTTGTGACTCAGCTGTGCTTCTCCTTTCAGTCCCATTCCCTTTCTACTGTTGTAATTTCTTTTCTCTGCACTCCCCCAGCTAATCTGAGCCACAGGGACAGTGATTTCAGAGGGTTTCCCATTTCTCATCATCTCCCTCCTCAGGTGGCTGCATGGAGGAGCGACAGATAAACAGACTTTCATCTCCTTGGCTGTGGTCTGGGTGTGGATGAGTAGGGGAGAGGAGGGAGAAATGTTGCTTCTAAGCACTCTCATGCAGCCCAGAGTATCATTTGAGGTCACACCAGACAAACAGAGCCTCAAATCACAGAGCAGATGAAATTTTAATCTGAAATTCTCCATAGGACTCAGGATTAGCTGAAACGAAATGTCAGGCCACTGTGAAATCTGTGAGTCCCTGCAGGTACCAAAGCCCCACAGTGGGGATTGAGCTTCACTCCTGAACACAAGGAATGTTAACCACCATGCACACAAAGTCTTCTGGACACGACGGGGAGGGCAGTGCAAAACCGATTTTCAGCTTTGTGGTGATTTACTCTGCTTATCAGGAGAGGCTGTCCATGGCAGCTCAGGTCAGTTTTTTAAAGGGACATTTTGGTGCTCCAAAGCACTGAGCAGAAAGTTCAGGGTTATAAGTGTTTTGTTGAATGTTAGCCACTAAACTGAGGTGGCCAACAGTAAAATGTCATGAGTGGGAGGGTTTTCTCCCCCTCCACTTCCAAACCCTGCTGAGCAGTGAAATGATTAAAGAATATTATCTGTGAAAGCTGTATTCCTGGTGGATAAATTAGCGAGCAAGTATGGATTCAGACTCAAACTTTACAGCTGTTGAATTGTGATGTAACTGAATATACGTGGAGTGATGTTTCCCAGGTCGTGAAGTTCACATCTCAGCTCTGCAGCTTAGAGACCTGAATTAAAATGTTCCTGGTTTTGAAAGTTGCTTCACGTGCCCAATTAAGTCATGGGCCTGAGGGCTCCCCACACCCTAGGGTGGGAGGGAGCCCCATTAGTCCCTTCCACTAGATGGGATTGTGCTTCTTTGTGTAAAAAAGACAAACAAACAAAAGGAAAAAAAGGTTGTTTTATTAATTGTTATGAATGGCAGTGTGACTCCTTCCCACAGAAAGTTCTCACCTTTTGGAAGACTTGGGTGTAATTTTAATGCTCTATTTAAGGTGAATTAGTTTTAAAGGAACTAATTGTTGTTAAATTGTTGCCCTAGCAACATAAGGAGGGTTACCATAGTAGCCTCTTCTATCCAAATTGAAATGTAGCCAGTCTGAGGGTTCACAGCACTGGGGATTTTAAAACCAGAGTAGAAAACATAAACTTCTTACTTTGCATGATGAGCCACTGCCATTACATAAAGTCAAAGCTAGGTCAGACCCTGAGGTTCTCGGTGTTGTCTTATTCCTGCTGTAAGAGGTCGTGTTTGATCTTCCCCTTCACTGAAAGTTTGAGGAAGGAAATTAATAAAGATTAAACTGCATGATATCTATGTAGTTCACAATCTTGTCACCATTGCTGGAAGTAAGAAAGATTCCTGAGATAGTTCTTTTTCCATGGGGCAATATAGAATTCATACAGCTCTCTTTGTCCCCACATTATCCACAACACTGGGCCAGAGAAGGGAATCTCCCCTATTTCTTTGCCTTCTGATAAAACCTTTCCATCAGTAAGTTATTTAGATACAGCTTGAAAGCATTCATATGGAGCTCTCTGAATCAAGAAGGCATGGAATATTTTTCACAGTATCACTGTGAGGTCAGCGAGTGAGTTTGTCACTGGCAAGAGATGACTAAATCACTGGTAATAAACAGTGTGCCCAGTAGGTCACAAATCCCCGGTGGATCTGAGTGTTGCTGTTTCTGTCACTGTATTTTATTCGTGTCTCTTTCTCTGTTCTTCTTCAGATGGAGCACATGAATATTTGTGCCACTGGCCATGTTGCAAAGACTTATAAAACACAGCTAAACTATTTCCTAATCTCGTGATAATGCCACTGTTGTTTTAATACCACAGGTTTTAAAACAATTCCTAAACATTTAATGTTTTCCGTAAAGTCACAGTACCCAGTTGTAAGGCCCATGCAAGAACAAACATTTCTTTGAAAATGTGAAATGGGTTTCTAGTCCAACAGGTTGTGCCAAAAGGCTTAAAAAACCCCTTTAGAATCTTATTGGGTTCTACATGCTCAACCTTTCTTCTCTCACTCCATGTCCCCTCAAGAATATTAAAAGAATCCCAAATGAAATTGAAGTAACACCAATAAGCCTCAGACAACTTCAAGTCTTCCCAAAGTGCCATGCTTCCAGAAAGACAGCATCACTGTAAGGCAACATAGAAAAGCCAGAATTATTATTTTCACTCCAATATCACAAAGTTAGCATCACAATATTAACTTCAAAATTAATCTCCATTTTCACATTAAATTTCTCATAAAAGTCACTTCTGAACGATGTTTTTTTAATGAGTCTCACTAGCGAAATAATAAAATTAGCCATGGAGTACAAACTTTATGACTCTTATTACCAAGGTTCCACTTCACATGACGTTTCTCAGAGCCTGCACTAATGCATCCATCGCTTGTCTCTGTAATTGCCCTGCAGAGCTGCTGGGCAGCTGCCAGGGACGCTGGTGAAGTCTCCACATCCCAGAGGGGAAAGCAGCTCCTTTCCTCTGGA
Source organism: Callaeas wilsoni (assembly GCA_013398955.1). Classification (NCBI taxonomy): domain Eukaryota; kingdom Metazoa; phylum Chordata; class Aves; order Passeriformes; family Callaeidae; genus Callaeas; species Callaeas wilsoni. The sequence goes on along the minus strand of VWPU01013087.1, from coordinate 140,793 downwards.
AATCTGGCTCCAGCTCCTCAGGCTTTGCTGGCTGCTCCCCAGGAAGGGGGGGTTGTGCTCCCTTGATGTCCTTCCCGAGTGCTTAATGACCTCAGGGGACCCGCTCTGCTGCTGTGACGTGAGTGACCCTGTCACTTCCCAGGGGCAACTCTGCCTGGTCAAGCAATATTCACACCTGCCAGTGCCTGTGGAACTCCTTTTTACTGGGTGATGACTGCCTTGGTCAAAGCTGGAGGCGTCTGGTGAGGAATTCCTCTGAGAAAAGGGCTTCTCTTGGAATGGTTGTGAAGATAATGAGTTCCTCTTTATCCAGTGAGGCTGTGCTAACAAAGCTAAAATGACACTAAAAGAGAAGTATAATATTTAAGCAGGTGGTACTGTCTATTTTAATCCAATTAAATTTGAGACTAAGCAAAAAGTACCTAATTATAATTAATTAACAGATAAGTTTGCCTTTAATATTTTAAATTGCATTTTAAACTGACTGAACAATTCAGGGTGAAGCAATTACAACTTATATACCCTTTGTTTCCTGAAAAGAGTAGGAGATTCCTTTAAACCCTTTTCTAACATTTTTCTAAGAAACACTTGCACGTATCCACATAATTGGTTCTTGGAAGAAAGGCAGAAGTTGTATAGATGATTTTTTCACAAGAAATATTAGTCTGTTAATGAATCCAGTTTTCATTATAAGGAGTTGCTATGAATTAGGACAGAAGTTAAACATTCAACATTTATGCCACTTATTTCAAAGAGAACTCAATTTACCGTATATGATGTAAAGTGAATTGATTTCTTGAGAGACCTGTGGAAGCCAAATACGGATGTACTACAGAAACATGAGATTACTCACTGCTGTTTATCTTTTTCACTTTGTTTGTGTTTGGGTTTTTAAATATGATTGGTAATTTTTTTATTAGCAGCACGTGTTTTGTGAAGACTGCACAAGTCAGAGAAACTCCCATGGGAGACAAAAACACCTAGGCTGCTCTGCTGCTGTTCTAGACTTGTATTCTCTTCAGCAGCTGCATATATGCTAAAGTTCTGTCCTCTGGGGAAAAAGAATTGTTCTTCATATCTCATCAGAATCAATGTAATCCTGGGACACTTCTTTTAAATGCCACCATGTACTGAGGCGGAGCAGTGATTTTCTGCCACTTCTGCGCACTGCCACTTCTGCGTTGCCCCGGTAGCTAGAGTTTCCGTGCCTGTTTTTCCCTCTTTGCCCAGCCCCTCAGGCCTGTCCGGCACTGCTGCTGCGCCCATGAGCTCAGCACAGTGCTTTGAAATGGTGTCAGCATCCCGAGCTGAGGCTGTGCCCCACAGCACACCTCCTACTCTGGCACAGCCCCTGGAGCGCGCCTGGAGAGGCTCTTCTGGGAGCTTATCTCCTGCGCTGCCAGCGCTGCAGAGGTGACAGTCCTGCATCAATAATGGGCTTTGGAAGCCTCTGTGTGCTGCTTTGGCCTTTTTATGCATGCAGATCGGGGGGATGCAGCCGAGAGCCTTGCTCGGTAAATCAGCCTGGAAGACTGGCACGGTTTCCGACGGGTGTAGCGCGCACCCGAAGCCGTTGGGATGGGCAAACAGCGGGCACCCAGACATGATGCTGATCCACGTCGGAAACAAAAGGAAATAGTGGAGAATCTCTTTTCTGTCACTAAGTCTGACCTAGAAATTCAGATGGAAAGTCAAAGTGCTGTCGGAGAGGTGGTTAGGCATCGCGTTTTAAATAAAACTTGAGAAGAGTTCTTCTCAGCAGAAATCTTTTCCCTGAGCCTTTGGAGGAAGATGAGAATTGTCCTTGCAGAAAGGCAGGGTGCTGCTGCTGATTGCTGCTCTCCTCTTTGCTGCCCCTCAGGGTCAAATGTTTGAACTGTGACCCGAATATCCAATGTTCCAAGCAGTGATTTCTAGATAGAAGATTGAAAAGACAATGCAGTTATTGTCTTTTCACTTTCTATTGTGCTCGTGGACATTTTATAATTTGTATATTTAACCTTTTCTCTGTACCTAGGATAGACAAAAACAAATTGTACAACAACAAAAGCTGGTTGTTTTGTGCAAAACCTTGGGATCATTCTTTAAACCAAATAAGGGTAAATTTTGAGAAAAAAAATTATTTTGATAGTGAAAATAAAAATTAAATTGAATTTTAAGGGTTGTATTTACCAACCAAACATTCAAAGGAATTGGAAAAAATTAATACATATATATATAAAAAATAAATAAACTCCTGAATTTCAATAAAAGGTGACAGAAAAAGGAAGAGCGCCTTTCTTTTGTTAATAACTATCAAAGTACTTCCTTGTAATATTAATTCAAATATTCATTTCCAATATTGTAAAAAAATATTTTTTTGCTCTGGACATGTTTCTCCAATGCATGAAAGATTGACTTTTCTTCTTGAAACAACCATTTTCATATTAAAAAAAAATGCAAAACTCATTAAAACATTTATTCAATAAATCAAAATATTTCAGTTAGAAGAAATGGTTCTGGATTAACCCAACCTTTTTTCCTTTCATTTTTTTTCTTCTATGCATTGTCCTAGGAGGTAGTACTTAAAATAATAAGTTGCTACTGTTTGAAGGCCAAGTTGTGATTTCAGTTTTACACTCAGTTATACAATACTGCTGTTCACCATGATGCAAGTGAAATAAAAACCTAAAGCAGAACATTCATTAAGTTATCATTTTGTCTCATCTGATTCATTGATAAAAACTCCCAGTTCTTTCATATAGCTTGTTCTTCTAAGGGCCTTAACAAACATGCAAGTAAACTAGTTTCAATTGTGATAAATGAAAGGTAATAGTGTGTGCAGGAGTTAATTATGAAATTTTGTGAGGAATCATACCTTAAACAGCTAAGGAATTAATGGTCTTTAAATATAGGAGAGATTAATAACTCTAAGTGAATATTCTTGGTAAACCCTTAAAAGAGGACAATCATTTGCCTAAATCAAGATCCTGTAAACTGATGAATGCTTTAAAATATTTTTTTGTTTTAATACTTTGCTTCTTAGAAGTATTGCAGCATTCTTTTTCCCTTACGTTTACTATCACAATGGAACGATTGATATAAACTGTATTGAATTTTCTGTCTTTAAAATGCATGCAAAATCCAACAATGCAAACTTCGAAACAATGGTTAGGGAGGTAGGATGAAAATGTCATTTAACTCCACCTAGATTTAAGTTCTAACAATGGTTAATGTGTTTGGTTGCTGTCAATCCTGAATGATTTCCTTGAGGCAGAGAAATTAAAAACAGTTTAATTTTTTTGTTGATAGACAGGACGAGAAATATAATTTGAGGACAGGGAAAGTGTGCTGTTCTGGATCTTAGTGTCCTTTAAAGTTGTTGTCTATTTTAGAATACATTCAAAGGAAAGAAAACTGCAAGTCATAGTCGTTTCTATATAGAAAACAACAAAACAACAAAACAATTTTAAGTTAATTTGGTTTTTTCCAAAGGAAAGAACTTTTTGAAATTGAAATGGCCCTTTGGTTAACAAACATGTCTTCACTCCACTAAATTAATGACTGTCCCTGTTATTGTCCCTGCCAACCTTTGCCATTTCAGATTATGTGTGAAAATATATGTTTAAATATATGCATATGTATACATTTAATATGAAAACGTCAGCTGGTTCTAGTAAGGATGAAGCTCTTTTTACCAAAAGAAACTAAAAAGATCCTCTTAAATGTTACGCTCTTTTAAAAACATGACATAATCCACACTTGGAAATCTGTAAAATCCTCCTTTTCCATAATGATTTGACTACAATCTCTTGTTTTTCTATACCTGGTCTAGGAAGGTGTTTTTTAACCACAGCTTTCATCTCTGGTTTTTCAGAGGATGACGCACAGAGCTACACCTCCCTCCTGAACCTGCTTCCTTTTATTCAAAAGAAAATGTCAGGTTGTCCTGCTGGGATGCTCATTCCCATCTATCAGACCTATAGACAGGTGCCTGGGATTTGCTACCCCTGGGGATTAAATGAAGTCATAATTAGGTGTGTCTGTCATTGCATCAGGCGTCCTGTGCACCTTTCTGCCTTTGCAGTGGACTCACTCTGCTTTGGTTATTTTTTTTTAAGTGTGGGTTTTTTTGTGTGGGGTTTGGGGGGGGGTTTTGTGTTTGTTTGTTTGTGGGTTTGTTTTTTTTTCTGGTTTTGGTTCTAAAGGCATTTTTCCTAATAACTCCGGAAAGCAGCATTGTTATCCTTGCCCTGAAATCCATAACCCACACTGGGTTTCTTCACCTGTCAGGATATAGGCCACATCTGATTCGCTGGACATGGCAAAACATCCTACTCCAGGCCAGCAAGGACGCAAAGCACCACAGCCTGAGGACAAGTGGTGTGGTCCTCTCAGTCCTGAACACAGCATTCCCCTGAGAAAAACAATCACAGTTTCACGACTTCATAACCATTTCTGTCGGTCCCTGGGAGCAGCCAATCCCTTGGATAGCTGCATCCAGCCTGCTACCACACAGGATGGTAAAGCTCAGACGGCCTGGAAGGAGCAGTGTCTGTCCTTCCTGAGGCAGAATACGCAGGACAGTGATGCTGGCCCTCGTGGCTCCATCAGGGAATGGTCAGGCAAGGAATGGTCCTTGATTCACAACACAAATCACCCAGCCCAGCTCCACATACAGGAGGCCACTGATGCTCCAGGTGACCCTGTCCCATTCTCATCAATTCTCTTTTATCCCTCCCTGCACAGGCTCCCATCCGTGTTTTGTTTTTCCCTGTCCTGCTGCCCCGGATCCCTCTGCCCACACTGTACCTTTCTCACCACACGCCTGGATGTCCTTCAACATCCCAGATTTTTGCATGGTCTCTGAATACACCTGATTTTTTTTCTAATCAGTAGTGGCACAGTTTCCAGGGGGGTCAGGTCAGCACGACTAAGTGCTCTTTGAAGGCAAATAAATAAGTTTCCCCCGAAGTTGCTATGGACACCAAAGCTCCCTACAGTCCTATTCCTTGTTAAAGTAGGGATTCCTTGTAAGGATGTGTGGCAAGCTCCTGTAAGTCACAGTAATGCCCACTTTACTGTCTACATTGCAATTTAATGTGAGGCACATGTCCCATGGAAAGGCTTTCATAGCCCTCCACCAGGGCCCTGAGGGTACCAAAAAGCCATAATTTCAGGCCCACCTAGACCCGTCCCCATGCAGCCCTTGGCTTCAGGGGCTCTCTCACCCTCCCCGAGCTCTGCCGTGAAGTGCTGGTTTCTATCCCCATCTCCTGGGTGTCCCCTGGTCCTGGATCCCCCCTTGGTGTATGGAGGGGCTCCTCAGGGAGAGCCCAGCCTGTGGGAGGTCCCCTTTGGCTCACCCCCTCCCCACACCCTGCTCCTGGCACCTCCAATCGCTCGATTTTCTTAGGGTTAAAGTAAAACAAGGGCCCAGACAAGGACGTAGCCTTGCTCAGTTTTAGGCAGCTTCCTGTTTAATTGCTCGCCCGGATGTTTGAAAGCAGACAAGCCAGACCTCCTGAGGACTGCCTGGAAAGCCTGTTATTATCTCTCTGCTGTTTATCAATTGTACTCTCTTGGCATTGGTGACAACTGAAATTAGTTAGGCAGAAATGGTAGAAATGTGCTCTTAAATACAAGGCAAAAAAGTGGTGGTTAAAGATGTTACCTGAATGCTACTCCAGAAAAAAGAGTCAGCTATAGGAATATCAGAAGAGTACACATAAATGATCTTTCATATTGCACATACCATCCCCATTTCAGGTCTCAGATTTTTTCCCCAGAATTAAATGATAGGATTGATGGTAATTTCAAAGGGATTTCTAGATGGAGTCTTAATACTTAAAATCCTTATGATGACAGGGGAGGCACTTTGCATAACCTTGGGTCCTTATCTTAAGATCACTGAGAGCTGTGAAAAAATTCAGATGATTTGACATCTTTTGGATCATTTCCTCCATGTAAAGAGCTCACCAGAGATGACAGTGCAGATCACATAGTCCAGTTTATCACATGCTGTTGATTCTTCCTTTCTTTCTCTTCTTCCTGAGCAAAGGATGGGCTAGAAAAAAAGCAAACAAACAAATGGAAGGAAAAAGGAGAAAGAAGCAGCAGTACTTACTCTCTACTTCATTATTCTTTATACATTTTTTATTTAATTACACACATTAGGAATTACTCTGAATTTTACATTTACTCACTCTTCTAAGGAATTTCAAAGTCATTACAATTTTAATTTCACTACAGTTCAGTAAAACAAAAATTTTGTCACTTCAGAGTTCAAAACTCACTAGACTAGGTCAAACAACAGTACTTTCTGATGCAGAAAACCTTTATACTCCATCTTTCCACTCACCAATAGAACTTTCCCAAAAGTAGGATATGAAATTAGAAATGCCCTTTTCTTTGAGCTGCTCTTTAAGAAAGCATGTTTGTTTCACATGTAATGGAGCTGCACAAACAAGGAATGACTCTTAGCTCTCTTTTTTAGAAGTAATTGTGTGACTAATCCAACAAAATACTTCTGTTTTCTTCTGAATGTCTCTGTGTGGTCTGACCGAAACAGACATAAAAGCAGGTACGTAAATGTCCCTCTGATAGCTGAACAAAACTCAAAAACAATTTGAGAGACCCTAAAAATTACTTAATTATTGCAATGGATGACTGATTTTAATTTTTTTTTGTCCAAATCAGGAAGAAATAAACACCATACAGAGTCTAGATTAACAAAGCAGAGCTGTCTAAAGAAGCTGGGATGCTCAGAAAGCAAAAGGAAATGCTCCTTAGTGTTTAGACGTTAAATCTTATTAGGCAGATTCTCAATTGTAGCTCCAGAAATCAAGCACCGTGGTTTCTACTCTTTCTGAAGAAATTGCAGCAAAGCAGATGCTGGAAGGCAGCTGTGGGCAGTGTCTGTAAAAAAGGCAGTGTCTCAAACCAAAGCAGCTCTGCACAAGGGGATGCTGATCCTTATGGGCACCAACAGGGAGCTGTGGATAGCTAAATAATTGTAAAACTCACTGATTTCTGCCAGAATGCTAAATTAGAGGAAGAAACATGACTTTTTTGTAGCACAAACAGCTGTAAGGGTACTGCCAAGCAACACACCCTGTGATAGGTCATGTTAAGCCAAGTTAATGGCCTGTTTCACTCTTTATAAACCTATGAGCTAAATAATTAGCTGTGCAGGGTGTGGGTGCCAGAAGTAGATGACTGACAGTGAACTTCCCCTTGCTCTGTACAGGCTGCAGAATACCTTCTGCACCACAGAATTTTTTTGCAAAATCCACACTCCAGCAGTCTGGTGCCGTTGTCATATCTGGGCACAGTAACTTGGAGTGTGCTACTATCATATTTCAAAAATTGGAAGTGTTTAAGGCCAGACAATGCCGGTGTACCAGACTGGTCGCTTCTGTTCCTCGTCTTGGTGACAGAAAATTGTGAAATCCTCTGGGTGATCAGATGGGCAAGGAGTTAAACTTACTGTATACTTCATCACCTTATCCAGCGACAGATAAAGACTAAAGCCTACAAGAACAAAAACTGTCCTTTCCTCATCACCTAAGTTGTGTTACAAGAAGTAAAACATTATTGATCGAACAAAATCTCCAGAATATTATTACTCTGTCACTCAGTGAGTCGATTTTATTTGATTACATGTTTGTATTGTTTAAGAGACTTTTATCTCTCCTCAGATAAATACATTTTCTCTTTGGGAATCTGTAAAAGAATACAAGCAGATCTAATAAGGTGAACAAATAACACCTGTTTTGAAATATAGCTATGGATGTAAATTTTACTTGTAACACAGTGGTTCTTCTCTCTTGAGAACATCTTAGGCACAGTTGCAACAATGAGGGACCTTCCAGTAGCTCCTACCCCAGTGAAAATGCTGAAAGGCTTGGTTCCTAAAACACATATGGTGACCCAAATGAGACAACTTATGCATTTGGAAAACTTTTTCCCCCAAATTTCTTTTGTCTGTGAGCTGTTCTATGAAGCAATCAACAAGACGTAAGTTGTGTGACAGCAGTTGCAGGTATAGGAGCAGCTGTATAACACAAGGGAGGTTCCAGCTGAAGGTTAAACCACAGTGCACGCACAGATGGCACCTGACAGAGGTTGCTCCCCAAAGAGGAGGGCAAGGAACTGACTGAGGAGTTGGAGGTGCTGAGAGTGGACAGAAGCTAAGTTCGCATATTTTATCCCTGCTTTCAGCATTGCAGTTACTGAACTAATACAATAATCATAAAATAGTTGAACTGAAGTTTGGAGTCATAAAATTGCAATTTTTAAGTTGCTTTTGTCCCTCTAATAAATTCCCCTTAGTCATCAGACTGTATGTTTGTCCACGAAACAAGCTAGTGCCCTGGCTAGATGATAACCAGCTTTCAGAAGGATCAATGAAAATAGGATGCATTAAAGGAAGGCAAATCCAGAAAATAATAGCCCATACTACCACTTTGTTGTCCTTTGAAGTAGATGGAGAGGGGAAGAGAAGAAAATGGAACTCAATTGTCTGCAAGCGAGTCAGTGGTTATTAAAAGATTGTTTGGATTGTTTGATCTAAGTGGCTTTAGCATTTTTGGTATATTTGTTGCTCAAGGCAGACAGGAAATTTCAGACTTTAAGCCATCACTGTACATTTCTGGCATAGGCTAGTAGGACAGATCAAAAGAGCAATTGAATTTATGTTAGGTGAGAAAATAAAGGTTTGTTAGACTGTTCTTGTAGGGATGAAAATGTATGGTGAAAACTCTGTTGAAGTTAAAGAAACAGAAGGCCCAAAAGAAGCATAAGGAGATCCCTCAACCATATAAACTGTCGCAATGCTGAAGAACCCATTTCAGCTAACACCAGCTGTGATCTAAACCAGAAAATTCAGAAGTTTGGGCATGCTAATCTTTCACTCTCTTAGTAAGTTATTTTGCAAGTGGTGTAAATGTGCTGATCATCATGAAATTTTAGACTTTCTCAGTAGTGCTTAATATATTGATTTGCTGCAAAATGGGGAAAATGTTGAAGCTGTGTTAATATCAACTACAGTTGAAGTATGTCTTGCACCACAATTCTTCTGCTACATTTTGATTACAACAATGCTGAATCTTGAGGTAAAGAAAAGCACTTAAAGCACTGTCATGGGCTGAAGCCAATCCTGTGCTGCAGAAGATGATACAAGCACAAGGTGACAATGAGTGATAGAAGATTATATACCAGCAGGGAAATTTCTGGAAATCTTTTGAATGTTACATTCCGTAAATTATAATTCATGAAATATTAAAAGCTTACACTTTCAGGATGATGCTGATTTATCACTGGATCTCCCATAAACACTTTTTTAGCTTGCCTTTTTCAGCTTGCTTTTTTCTTTTTCACTTTTTTTTTCTAATTAAACAAAATTTTTAGATTCTTGATTGACCTTGTAATTTTCTGTCTTATTTCTTTATCTTCTCCCAGGCATTTAATTAGGTCTGGCAAAAATAATCTGTAAAAAAGGGCAAAGGGCTCCATAAATCTGGCTACACTCACTGTAGGGGAAAAAAGAGTTACGGTGCTTCAGGCTGCTCCCCATCAAGTGACTCTGCTTATTTCCACCTAAGTGTGGAATGCCTCAACTTCATGCCCTCTGAATTACCCTCCAGGGGCTTTTAAATTACTTTCACTCACCTTGCTCAAGGGCATTTTGTGGAGATTAGACTCCTTTCTCAGGTACCTGACTTAGATGGCTAAAGTCAAGCAATGTGAATACTGCTTTATAGCCACTAAAATAATCAGCCTTGTAACCTTTAACTGGCACCAGCAAGCAGTTAATCACCATTAAAATGGTTTCTAGAATCTGAGTGCTTTGCCTACCAGAAGATGCTATAATTCCTGCAGTTAATTTCTTTGTAAGATGATGGTACACCTCCAGTGCAAAGCATTTAAGACAACAAATTATTATCTGCCCAGGAAGTTCAGTCATTCAAATAAAATAGATCAGGACCACTGTACATGTTGGTCTCACATATTAAAGAAAAAGATCTACCTGATTAAGAAGTCTGCAAAAAGAAAATTGTAAAAATCCAGTTCCTTCAACCAATTTATAAGCAGTTAAAAGGGTTACTGCAAACCTTCATTAGATCATATTCTTTGGAAAACAAAAGCCATTGCTATCACCACCTTGCATTGCCCACTACTTATTAGAACGAGGAAAGACAAACACAAAGATCTTTCTTAGGAATTACATACCTCTGAGCCCATCAAGGGGGTCAGTTTTCATTTCAAACTGGCCAGATACAGCAGAGTCAGAAGAAAATTGAACTTCAGAATCCGTGATTCCAGTAAACGAGACAAACATGCAGCATGTTGGTCACAGTTTGAGTATTAAGGTCTTCCATTTGAAAAAATACAATTGAGATTGTTATTTAGTGGTCAGATTTTCAGTAAGATAGAAATATTTCTCATGTCTAGAGCGGCAATCCATTTTCTGCACTGGCTTGGCAGTACCACAACTCTAAATCTGCTAGAAATCCTGCCGCAGAAGAGTGGTCTTTTACTCTTGTTTTTACTTCAGCTTATCTTTCTTCTCTCTTCCTGATGATTTCCTTGTGTGCCTGATAAGCAGTCTGGCAATGAAAAATAAGAGATTGTGTTCTGCGAAACACCTGACTATTTTTATAAGGCTGACCCATTCTGCCTCTCCTTAACCTGTTTTCATAGGTGTGAAAACTCAGGACATCTTTAATCAGTTATGCTTAGTTGTCACTGAAAGAAGTCAAATACATTACTGTGCTGACAAGGGAGGAAGTGCCAATTGTTATGTTAATACGAGTCTCCCCATCGCAATTTGATGTCTTGTTCCTTGTGACAAGAAGCTATTTTATGCATTAGATTGTAAAAACTTTAATTTTTTTACCTGCCTTCTTTACAACAGTAACAGAAAGAGTTGATGGTTGAGAAAACCCAAGAAGCACGTGAGAATTCACTCCAAGCCTCTTTCTCATGGTTTGAGCTGAAGTGCTCTGAGTGCCAATGCTGTCACAGTAGAGGCGTAGGTGTGGTGCCTTTCCTTGTGAGAAACATCTCACCTCAGCGTGTCACATGAGACACAGGCTCCATTTAGAGGTACAACAGTCAGCTCAACAGAGGAAATGGTACTGAAGCAAAATAATCTTAATAATAAGAAAACATTTCCACTTGAATGAGGATGTTGTTGTTGTACTTAGGAGGGGTTTGAATGCTTTCTGTGCCTGAATGGCACAAGTTAGATGGAGCTTACCCCATCTCTTTCTTTATCTTTCGCTTTTTGGAAAGCAAAGTGAAGTGGTACCACTGAAGTAACTCCCTCAGAGACTGTGCTGTGCAATGGTTGCCAGCAAGCCGAGGCAAAAGGACAAATTACACCTTTTTTCTCAGAGATAATAAGTATGCTGTTCACAAAGCATTGTTCACTCCATGATAAGGCCGTGACTTCTTGAGATCCTTGCTAAACAATGGTAGAGAGCTTTGGGAAAGGACATGATAATTACTTTTAACATTTACGAGAAAGCATACAAAGGATTTATTATACAATTTCCCTCAGGTATCAGTGGGGTTGCTTGCTAATGCAGACTGACTGAATTGGAACAATAAGGGAAACAAACCATACAACATTTCCTTACTTGCAAATATTGGAAATACAGCAGAGCTTTCCACTTCACACTGCTGTGTTCTTTAGGACAAGAAGCTGGCACTGAATTACTTAATGGTAAGGCAGATTTCTTAAATTCTGTTGGATTTCTCCTGCAGCCTCCTCACCTTTCTTTTCAAGAAACAAGATGAATGACCCTTAATTCAAAACTTTTGTTGGGCAGACTACAATTCAGTTCATGTTGTAATTGTCTCTTTCCTCTTCAACTTTTAGATGTCTAAAAGTACCTCGGTACCTTAAAAACACATTTAAGAACTCAGCATACGCTAATAAATCCAAGATCACTATGCATTCTTACAATCAGAAGTCTCTACATCAAAACTCTGAATCTAAACCAGTATAAACTGGCATATATCCAAAGACTTAAATTGATTTCTGGCTCTGGGGAAGAACTAAATGAGAATTCACTGTCATGCAATATGTTTTGGAAGAATTCTTCTTATCCCACTCAAATTTTCTCTTTCAAAACTCTGTGTTTGTGTGTGTGTGTGTGTACTATTGCTAGGGAATAAAAAAGGCTTCTGATATTGAAACACAGCTAACTTAAGCTCTGAGAAGCGAGAAAAAGTTATGCAGAGATTTTTGTTTTAACCAGTTACAGAATTCGGATAGTGAGCTGCTTTAACTGGTCCTCTTGTGTTTGGTTGCCATGCATTAAAATATATTTTCTGTTCTTATTTGACTAGGCCGCCAATTAACGCGGTGTGAGTGAATGCTGATCCAAAGTTACTTAAGTGAATGGATTTTTAGACTGGGCTTTAAAAACTGAGTAAAGTTATGAAGATAATGATAAAAACAATGAGAACAGCATTGTATTTTGTCTCCAGAACCTTCTGATACTTAAAACCAATGCAGCTTTTCATTTACTAAAACTCTGCATTTAAAACCAATTTTAGTTTGCAATGACCAAGCTGAATTCTAGCTTAGAGATACAGTGTTCTGATGACATTATCATCTAAATACTTTTACCTAGCTTTTCTAATCTTAAGTAAGAAGTAATAAAGCAAATTATTCATAACAAAAAAATCTCTTCAAGGGCTTTTTATTCATTACATGATATCATCAGAACATATTATGTAATAATTAATCATCAAAAATACTCCTACAAGAAACCATACCCCCCATTTACATGTATCCACTGCATAATAAAATTAAAAACATGCATTTTTGAGGCACCTACTTCCCGCACCAGATTGCTGCAACAAATAAAAGAGTGTCATTCTACTCCGAGTCATAAATACACTTTCTACCTACAGAACATTCACGCTGAGAATTTATAGAACTCTGATGTAATTGCTTTTACTCTGGGACTGTTAATTTTTCTCCTGGACCTTCTCCGTATATTTAATAAACACTGTTAAAGTCAAAATTATTCTGATAAAAGCTGTTTGCTGAACTCAATAAATCTATATGAGCTGTGGGTGATGAATCTCCGAAAATGAATGTTTATAGCAATAGCTCTTCGTTTTACATTTCCAGGCCTTCTGATTTTGACCTGAATAAATTAAAAGTTTTCACATTTCTTTATTCATATTTTGATAATGACACAACTCAAAAAGTGCATCATACTATTTACATCCTAAAATCTAATGAGAGACCTGTCAAATCACTGTCTAATTCTCCTAATCTCTCTAATTATCAGGAATTCATCACTCCAGGGAAAAATACAGTCAATCCCTCCATTCATATGACGTGTCCATGTTAGAAATTTCTGAATGCTGATGTATTTCTCTTTCCAAAAAGAGCTGGGTTTAAGGATTGTTTGTGTTAATGCTCTCATGAGCCATATATTTGAATACTTTATTCTTTCATATCACCCTTTGGAAATCTTTAATTTATTCTATTTTTGTAATGTAGTGAAAAATGCCTGGCTGCTTTTTACGTTCATCAGGATTATTTAATAGGTATGTGCATTCAGAGTGAATCAGAGAACTGTTATCCTTTCTTGTACTTCTACATCATGACCAAAAAATCACGTTTTTCTTTTAAAAAAAAAAAAAATTGTCATTTATTTAAAGACCTAGTTATTTTATGCATTTTGGAAGTGGGTTGAGTTTTATGACATAATCATCAGCGAGCTTTATGTGTTGTCATTGACTCTTTTATTTGCTTGCAGGTACCTCCCAAAGCAATGCACAGGGATACTCAATCTAGTCCATGCAGTAAAGATGAAAGGGAAGGCATGTTCAATGAGATGAGGTGTTTATCCTTGCAAAGCAAACGTAATTATCATTGATCTCACAGGATATAACTTGAAGATGGAATTTCATTTTGTGTTCAAAAATATTAATAAAACTTCTGGTTCTTTAAGCAGATTTGTGCTTTGGTTCCTTGCACCACATTCAGCATCATAAACTCGTGTTATTTTTAAGGCCTCCTGTCTAATAGAATAAATATATTCTCCATGGCTCTTGTCTTTACACAAAAGTAGACGTCAAACCCTACCAAATCAAAAGGGACAAATGATTAACCAAGAACTAAAGAAGTGGAAAATGAAAGTTCCTGGGAGAAGTGAAACTATTTAACTTGGAATGTGTGAGAACACGTTTTTTTCCTGGAGTTTTCAAAATATTTGTCATTATGTTGTACACAGGAATCATTGGGAGGTTTGTCACTGTAGAGGCACAAGAGGTTTTTGAAAATTCTAACAATAATAGGAAGGGAAAGATGTGTGCAGGAATTGGGGCACAGGAAAGTGGCGTTGGTAGGTAGAGGTACATCCCCATACAAACAAGAACAGGGAAAGATGGAGCAGGAGAATGGTCTTGGTGCAGTGATTGGCACAGGCCATCAGATTAAAGCGTGTGCAGCACACGGGCAGAGGCAAGGCCTGAGATGTGCGTAGGGATACTCCTGGCAGCTCCCTGAAAGATATTATTTCCTGAAACATGTTTTCTGAAGTTATGCCTCTTCTGATTTTGTGTACAAAAGGTGAGAGAGTTATACCACAAATTTTGTGATGTACCAGACCCTAATGGAAGTAATTCTATTCTACACATGTACTTATAATAATAAAACACTCAGTTTGAGAGATGACTCAAATGCACAAGTCACAAGCTGCTTAAGAAGCTTCGTGAATCAGAGCTTTAACCTGTTCCAAGAAATCAGTCAGTCTGAACCCCCAGATAATATTTATGGCACCTGTTTTGGCAGTCTCAGTAATGGAAATATCTACACTAATGAGCAAGTGACACTCCGTGGCCAGTGCCACCACAATGACATGGAGAACTTTTATTCCCTGCCCTTTGGCTTGAAGCCCCTGCTCACACATCTGAGAATTGGATATTCCTGTTAACTACAGTGAAGCAGAGCAGGGGCTTGGCTAACCTGGAAGCAGAGATTTGCTACCTGGGGACAATCATCCAGGTCATTTTCTCTCAGCTCCCACGTGTGGCAGGCTCACAGCAACGTGCTTCTCTTGATTAGTAATTTGTTATTATTATTGTTATTATTATTAATTTTTCAATGGTGAGTCCAGAGCCTCCCTCCTAAACTCCCTTTTTCCAGAACTTTATTGTGTGGACAGACAAATGTATTTTTTACTTTCTGATTTAAAATGTTTCTGAAAATTGAGCCAGTTTGTTCTTCACTTTGCTGAGTAAACACAGGGGAAAATGGGTTACACACAGACAAAGCACTTGACTTTCCTTTTTCTGGACTTTGACCAGTTCTTTAAAATATCATTCCTTTGAATGTCACTTTTTTAGTGATCCCCAAAACCATGTGTCCAAACTGGACATTGTTCTAGGAAAGCCTCACTTGAGTTTAAGGAAAAAGTTATTTTCTGTGCCTGGTAACTGTGCTCTCTGTAAGACATCCCAGAGTGAGACTCGGCAGTTTTTGTAACTGCTTCATGCTGATTTTCCAATTCATTACAATTCACCATATTTTTCTTGCAAAACTTCTAATGAGCCTTGGGTTCCCTCTCTTTTGATTACAATTTCCTTTTTTTGCTCTTCTTACAGACTTTACCTTTGACTTTATCTGATTTTCCTTCTTTGATTTTAGATTATTTCTCCAGCTTGCTGAGATTATTTTGATTTTTTCTTGTCTTCTAAAAAGTTTTTCGTCTGTTCTTAGGAGTCATCTGTGTATTTTATAAGTCTATTATCATTTTCATCATCTGAATGCTTAATGGAAATAATGGCACAAATTTGGCCATAGAAGAGACAATATTCCCTGAAATATTTTTCCTTATCCAACCTATAGTTCCTATTTCTATGAGTTGGTATCAGAAGCCTTACAGAATTTAAGACAGTACTGCACTTGTGTTTATATTTCTACCAGTAACCATGCTAAAATGAATATTTATTTGCTTGGTGAAGTTACTTCTCAAACAAACTCTTTAAATTTTTCCTTACTCTCTCCTACATGCTTATATATTATTATTTTTTAAAACATTTAAGTCTATTTCCTGTTAATGAAATTAACCTGAATCATCTTCATTCTCAGAGTTTATCTTTCTATATTACTTTTTTTTTAATAAAAGTTCTCACATTTTTCCATTCTCCTAGGACCTCCTTCACTTTCAATAACAATGAAAATAAAATGCTAAATTAAGAATTTGTTTTAACTAGCCCTTCCATGGTTTTCATCAGCCCCTGAGCACAAGAATACCCCCTGCCATAAATTCTGTAATACATTGAAATTATCTCTTTTTTCTCCTACTCTGATCTGCACACCTGTGCACTGTTAATATAATTGCATTAAGCATCTGGTTGCCTCTGAGTGTCTTTGTGTAAAAATTGAATCAGGGAGTTCACAGAGAACATGAGCTTGCATCACTCCTTACTTAGTTTCCTGTTCCATTAGATAATGAATCTGTTTTTTATTTTTTTTCTTTTCACTTTGGAAGTATCTGCAAAGCCTTTTATAGACCTCGCCGCTTATGGTTTTTTTATTATTATCAAAGTTCTAATTGTCTTCTGGATCCTAAACCACGTTTCAGTGATTTCCTGACTCCCTCCTGCTTCCAGAGGTCCTCTGTTAAATTATTAATACCCTTAGCTTTCTCCTTCCCTCATCAAGCCAGACTAGCTTCAGCACAGGGAAATGTTTTGTTTGAAGCACAGAGTGAAGTAGTATATGGAATTTCATGTAAAATGCATGAATTGTATGAGCAAAATGTAGATGTCCCTAACACTATTTTTGGGAGTGAGAGAAAACTAAGAGATAGAGATTGTGCATTCAGTTTGCTACTCTTTGAAAGATGATCTGGCTCAGCAGTAAGGCAACACATGCAAATCACTTACAGAGTGTTTTAAGTGTGTTGTCTGATTCTGGATAATTTTAATTTATAATTTCTCGCTACTTTTCTCCATTTTCAAGAAAAACTGTCACCAAACCATAAAGCTACAACTTTAATTGTGGCATATTTTATCCTCATATGGTGGCCTCACATATACCCAATCTTTGAGTTTTGTCTCCGCTTCTCTTGCTTTACAATCTAAGCTTACCAAGCTTAGGGAAAAATTTTAATACATTCAGTGACTAAAGGGAAAAAATCCTTATCTCTCAGAATGTATCCTCACTTTTAACTTTCATTCATGGCATGAGAAGTGATCAATAAGATGTTGTTTAGTTTGGTTCAGTTTTTTGGCATTGAGAACCATGAGGCCAAATCTTTTAAGTCCTCATTCATGTACTTAAGTGAAATTAGTCCAATCATAAATCCCAAATACAGAAGCTGCTTCTTTTCCCGGATGTCTCTTTTGTTCCACAAATTGTGCTCATAACAGAATCAAGCTGTGGAAACGCAAGAAGGGTATTTATCCAAAAAAACAGCTGATAACAAAAAGATGTCAGCTCTGTGTCCATGACTTACTTAATCTTAAATAACATGGAAATTCTTCTGTTTCCAAGTACACTAGAATGATGGAAACTTGGATTCAGGTTTCCTTCTTAACAGCACTGTTGACTTTCCTTTCAAACACCCCAGAAGTACAACAGGACAGTGATTTTTTCTTTGTACTTTCATATTTCTTAGCATTTTTCAGTATCAAACAGTGATTACATAAAATTTCTTTCATCGTTCCTTGGAAATATTTGAGGCAGATTGGTTTAACTCTAATTTTGCCCTGCACAAAGTTTTCTCTCTCAGCTCTTCCTCTGTGTATGCCTGTTTTCTCTCTCAGCTCTCCAGACCAGAAGTGGCAGTTGTCATGACAACATAACTCATTTGCTGTTCTTGTATTCCTATGATTTTTGCCGGGTGTTTTTTGATGGCAGCAGCTGACAACCTTCTTTTAGAAGCACAGACATATCGAGTTATCCTCTTGTGGTTTTTTTTCCACGTAGATGGTTGCAAAAATTATGTAGTTAACTAAGCTATAATTTGATCCACTCCAAAATACACCCAGGAAAAAGTTTTCCCTTTGACATCTAACATGAGTATTTTTGCATAATACACCAAAAAGCAGAAGCAATTTCATGTACAATGCACAGATTGATATGTGAAGTTGCAATTTGCTATGAGAAAATACTTGTTCTGCAAATCCAGTTTGAACTTGGAAATGCATATATAGTTGGACAATTTGGTGGAAAGTATTCTGTATGTAATATCCTTGGGAACTTTCTGCACAGGAATTGTTGCAGCTGAATTGCCAGAAGTTCCATACACTTTTAAACTTTCTTCTTAGTTTAAATTTTATTTTTCTACACAATACTTTCTTCTTCTTCACAACCATGTTTTTGTAATATTTCTAAAGAAAATGAGTCTACACATTGATGGAGATGTATCATATACAAAATGTTACATTTTTTTCCTTCATGCATTAGTTTATTAATTTCAGCTATAAGTTTTATTCTTAATTATATCTAAATATATCAATATTTCTAGGACTGGTAATTGTTCATATTTTTTTTCCCAACGGTTGCATGGTTTTGGTAGCCATAAGTCAAAAATGAACAAAATTAAAAATGTGACTTGGTGAATTTTCTAATTGTTTTCAAATGTAATAAATATTGTTTGTGCTAGGAAAACAAAAATAAGGAAAATGCAGAAGTAAATAATAAAAACAACAATATCATTTCCAACCATACCAAACCGTTAAAATTAAGAAAAAAGGGCTGAAGGAAAGACACAGTGAAAGAGTAGATGTATAATTCTCATATTGTCGCCAATCTGGCATTTTCAAACTTTTGAAGTCCGGTATTTTGAATCTTCTTTTAGAATACTGTTCTATATACAGCTAAGACTATAGCCAGATTTTTATTGAAGGTATGTCTTCTGTGTATTTTTACATTAATATTTTACCAAATTTCCCAGTAAAATTATTCAATAATGTAGTTGTGGACAAATATTGAAGAATATCTGTAGAAAGTAAAGATTAAAACTGTAATGAGCATCAGGGGACCATCAATATTTTAGGAATGCAAAATTACCTGAGTAATTAAAATCCAGAATAACAGTCACAATCAACTGATTGTGAAGCAGGTACAGCAGAGGAATGTGGAGAGTTGCTGGGATGAACCACACGTACTCATAGAGTTATTGGGGGAACTCCATTTATTGATTATTATAGGCCTGGTTATATACATTAGTCAGCTGTTCATGAGCCACTTAGCAACTTATGATTGGATAATAGCTATTATCACCCATATAATAGTTAATACGGATTGGCTATAGCTAAACAATCATGCTTTTTCTCTGTTCTTTTCTTGTGGTTACATGCTCCTGTTTTCCCATCCTGTTTTCCCATCTTGTTGCTTTCCTACCAGTGACTTTGTTTCTTCTTTCTTGCTTATTCAGGATAATCAAGGTTGCTGAGGCCTAGGTTGTGCACATTCCAATGAGCAGCTCCTGTGAGAAACTGCTCCCAGTATCCATTTTCTCTGAGAAACTGCTCAACAATTACTGAAACCAGGGTTGTGCACGTAGCTTAGCTCTGCATGTCCTTGCTCAGAGAGCCATTCTTCTACAGAGGAATTATAAAAATACAGTGCTAAGATTATTATTCTTAGTTACCTAATGCACTGCAGAAAATTTCAATGCATTTGGGGTTGATTCACAAAGGGGAAAAAATGGCAAAAAGTCTCGTACGAGTTATTCATTAACTGAGTGTTGGCTGAGCATCTCAGGGAGTGGATATTTCTTTTCCCTCTCTTACATCCTGTCGATGTTTTGATGACAGTGGTCAGGCTCACTTGGTTTGAGTGTTATGCTGGAGAAATTTTGCGGCTATCTCCCACCACAGCCTGCAAAGGAGGCACACACCAAGTCTCTGTACTTTTTTACACTTCCTTGCATGGAAGTACCAGAGGTATGAAGTTGTCATCATACAACATTTCCCAAAGCTTATTCTTCCCCCTCAGAGGCAGGTATGCTGACCTAGTACAGCACTGGGTGTCATAAGAAAGAGTGATGGACCGTGACAGGGTGACTTCTTTTCTTTCTTTTTAATGAATGTTCATTTTATCTCTTCCCACTCCCAGAGTGAGGGCCCCAGGACAATTCTGAGCTCAGGTATAGGGTGATTTACATGTTAGTGCAGCACAAGCAGGCAGCAGTCACAACCAGTTATTTATTCTGCTGTAACTGAAACGGCATCAATATGCCTGTCTGTCACTTCTGACGTTCACTGGCTGCTAGTCAGGCAATAAAGGAGCAACAAAAAAACACCAAGACCAAAGAGAGCAGAAAGTTTCCTTGTTGGCAAGGGTATCCATGTCCCTGTCAGCCCCACGGAATGCCCAGCAGAATACTGCAGCAATATTTACTTATCTATTTGTCTCTTTGCCCAATACAGAGCACATAATCAAAACTCAGCGTGCCAGGATGTCATGGAGGAGTTGTCCAGCCCATGGATCCCCATCATCAATGGTACTGGTGAAGGAAACCTTTAACTCATCAGGAATGACTACGGGGCTCTGCAGGGTAGAAGAAAGAGGGAGAGGGCCAGGATTGCTCTCCAGGAAATTTTTGGAGTATGTTAAGAACAATGTGATGCAGGTAATGGCTAAGAACAAGGGACTCGTTGAAATGTAGTTTATTTCCCACTTCCATTACAGAGATCAGTTATAAAGTCCCTTACAGTTTGGTTCAGCTGTTCCATTTGGGCTGTTCAAGAATTTCTGGGGAGGCTGGTTTGAGACAACATCTATCTGTGCGGGGTACACACTCACCTGTAGTTGGAGTAGAAGCTGGAGCTCAGGCAGCACCTCAGATGGCATTAAATGGCCACATTTGAGCAGCTGTACTGAGCCTGTATTCCAACAGATCAGGCTCACTGTGTGAAATGAGGCTGATAATCTAAGAGTATTTCAGTTGTGTGATATGATGATAAACTGATATTTGCCAGATGACCATCTTAGTAGGTAGATCACTTCATGAAATGATCTGAAACATAAGTTTTTCCTTTTTTAACTCATTTTTGTACATTCCAAATAGACATGAATGGTTTCTGTATAAAACTGAAGCACTGTGGTAACTTGAAATTTATGTCAGAACACGGGAGTAATTTTCGTTCTTTGATATGTTGCAGCTTTGACTGCCAAACACTCAGCAAATTCCAGCGACGTAAAAATGTGGGGATAATATGTCAGAGCTTACCCAGGCAGCCTGTTTCAGAGGAAGGGGCAAGCATAAGCCCCCATGCCATATTAGACTTTCCATCTTCAAACTTTGGCAAATACAGCCCTTGTACTTGGCTGCACAAAAGGGAGTTTTACTGTCAGCAAACAACACCCTCTGTAGGTTTCATTTACTTGAGAAGCAAGACAATTTGGCACTTGATTGTTCTTTTGAAATTCTTAGAAGCCACATGTCAGGGATCCATACTTTAGCACCCCTATTACAGTTCACTTTATATGTCAAATTCTAATTATGGGTCACATTTTAGCATGTCTCAGAGTTTAATACCACTGCAGAGCATAATAGCCATATGTCAGCAGATTATCAAAAGCATTCACAATATTTCATAAAAGCTTTGGCGTGCAGGCTAGGAAATATGTTACCTCTCAGCCAGTTTCTCAGCTAGGAAATTTAAGAAAGAGCACTGACCTCAGTGGAGATAGACTGAGTGCCATTTGCTGCTAAAGTGCCTTTTCGTTTGTCCGTTGTGCTCAGAAACAGAGCAGCTGTGGATGCTTGTGATACGTTCCTTGTTAACCAGGATACAAATGCAGAAGTAGCTGGGGGCTTTGTTTGCTCGTTAGCTTTAAATTTGTTTCCCGGAGGTAAAGCATTGCCTTGGAAGATTTTCATTTCTGTGCTTTATGGGCCAGTATTTGTTGTTTCTGTGAAGAAGAAAGCTTTCCTCGTGGTAAAAGTGTCAGCACACAAGGAAAAACAACTTGCAAGCTTTGGTTTGGCTTTGTTTCTTACCAGTTAGTGGGAAAAAACTCATCTCAACAGCCTCTTATTGTAAGCTTGAGACAACCTGAAATTAGAAATAGAAGTGAATTTTACATGGCATGTTGAAATATTTTGTTCCATAAGGAGGATTTTTTGGTTTTGAAAATACACAGGGTTTCTTCATGATTGCTTAATTTCTCATGCCCTCTCCTTTCTGATTTAAAGCTATAATCTCTCAGAAATCACTGATAGTAACATTTACTTATACAGACCTGTGACTTATTTGATTTTTCTTTTTCTTTTTCTCTTTTTTAAAAATCAAAGTTATTCTTTCCGGTGTTTCTAAATATAAAAGACAACACTAATCCTTTGCAAGCAGACCTGTAGAAAAAAATTGCTAACCAGAAATAATAGAATGGAAAACCAGGTGAGTTTGTTAGTTTTGCTTATTTTTTGGAGGTACTGGGTCTTAAGCATTTTGGAAAATAAAGAGTCTCATCCTTTTGAAGATGACAGCCTCTCAGAGGCCCTGCAGTGCCTAAGCACCGAAGTACATTGAGAATACACTTATGCATCATTTAATCTAAATTCAGCTATGATAACGTAGGTGATTAATGCAATCCACTCATCCAGGCCCAGTATAGTCAGGGCATGTGGAAGTTCATTTACAGAGCATAATTCATCCCCTCTCAAGATAAGAGTCCAAAATAGTGGAAATGATTCACTCTTTGGAAGCACAGATCTCCCACCATTGCCTATTTGCCTTGACTCCTGCTACGAAGACCTAACTTTTAAATGGCTAAAGTTAGGTGAAGTGAGTTTGGACTGGAGACTCATCTGATTCCTCACTTTGTTGTTTGATGACTCTACCCAGTAGTCCTCAGCCTCCATAGTAAAATCAGACTCTTCTAAGTAGAAAAGGGCTTGTCTCAATGACACAGCTCTGATGCAATAAGAGTGTTACATCTGAGGGCAAGCTATGGCAGCATGATGTCTAACTGAAATGTATTATATATTATATACAACATCACACATTGGGGTGTGAGTGCTATTGATGTCACCACAAATTTATTTACCACTCTTGATTGCACCAGACTCAGTAACACAAAAGGTAAGAACCAGTCTTTGATATCTATTGCAATGCTAATTATCATGGAAAGGTAGTAATCTATTTCAAATCCTCAGCGGAATAAAGCATATTTTGAAATAATATTCACAATACCATTTTTAGTTGCAAATTCTGATTTCAGCAATGTGAGCAAATCGACTAATTTCTCACAATATGACTGTAGATATCCCAGGCACACATCAAGGTGTGAGTACTTAGTTGCTGCCCAGATGTAACTCATGGCTCTTCACACAACATATTTCTTAACTCAGTAGCTAGATCAATGAAATGCACACCAAATTTACAGTTTGAGCCAAAAAATACCCTGAGGGAAGCAAGAGTTTCAGGTGGACACCTATGAAGATGCAGAGGAAAACTACAGTCACCTGGGGACAGATTGGCTGAAGGTAGTTGCTGCTGCCACATGAGAAGGGAGAAGGGGGGAATCCAGCTCCCCATTCAGAAAATCAGCTTTTCCTGAAGTTCCCTGCTGCATTTGCTGTGTCTTCCCTATTGCAGCCAGCACGGTGGAGGCTCTGCTGCCAAGAATTTCTTCCAATCCTTGTCCAAAAGCCACTTGTCCACCCAGGTTCCAGTCAGAAAAATAGCGTTCAAGCAAATAATTAAAGACACGGTCATTACGCATAAGCACAGGGGAGCTGAATTAAGTTCCATGGGCTGCTTTCCATAGGCCCTGAGAAAACTGTGATCCTAATGATTACAGTAAGTAAAGAGCTGATTTCAGCCTGGATCCTGCTGTTAGGTTAATTAGCCTTCCAACCAAGGTATTGAGAGGTTGCTTTAAAAAAAAAATTGACATCTGTCTGCAGTGGGTATTTTTATTTTCGCTTTTATGCACAACTTCACCCTTCTCTTTTTTGTCCTCTTTCTATAATAATGTTGACATGCCATTTTCAGAGTCATGTTCTTAATACTTGTTTAGTTTCTGTCTTCTAGGGAGATAAAAACCCTGTCTGGTTTTGCTTGGCTTGTTTGGGTAGGTTTGGGGTTTGGTTGTTTTTAGCTACAGCTGGTGCTAATTGGTTTCTAACTTCAAGAAATAAAAGAAACCTTTAGTAAATCTAATTTTGTGTTTTCTATTTATGTATTGTATTAAAAAGAGAAAGCAGCTCCTCAGACCTGAAGGTTTGTTAGATTGTGGTTGATAGGCATCCTCACACATGATTTAAATACTCTTTTGTGCCATCTGTGTTACAGATAACAAAAAATTGTGTTATTACAATGGACTGGAGCAGAACTGTAGCAGTTTATTGGTTTGCATTTATTGACAGAGTAGAACAGTGTATTTATTCTCTTCCAAATAAAACCAATTATTTTCAAAAGAAAGTGTTCTTCTTTCCTTCTCTTTTCTCCCATTTTTCCTCTTCTTATAATACTTTACTATCCTTCTTTCAAGGAGTCTGTTGTTGCTGATTTTTTGTTTCATTGTTTTTTTGTTTTGGTTTGGTTTTTTAAATTTGGTCAGGATTTAAATTTCGTTAGCTAAATTGCAAAATATTCCTATCTAGCAAAACTATCAAAATGTTTATAAAATTACAGGGAAAAAACATCTGAACAATTATCACTTTTCTTCACAAATTAACCCATTCTTTTTTTGATGTTTATTTGAAACCTCATTTTTCATTCAACAAACTGGTATCTGAGAAAAAACCAAACCAAAACAACTAAACAAAACCAATTCATTCAATTCTTAAGCTGGCACTGTGCAAACTGAATAAAAGCCCCTGGTTTAAACCCCTCCTCTGGAGTGTGTATGTATTTGGAGAGCCAGGCACAACCAAGGACTTCAGAAGTCACTGATTTCTTCCTTTCAGGTACGATCATCATAAACATGCCAATAAACATATTTGTATTTCTTAGGCTGGAAACCATCCCATCTGCGAAGCTCAGTAATAATGCGCTCTGACGACCTTCACTCAAATAACTAAAGGACCAACACAGTTACAATTGCTAATGTTTGATAGAGCTCAACAGTGAAAGATGAGTAAAGTTTGCTGAAACTGCCATCATTGTGAAGTAGAGTCTTTTTTTTCCCCCAGAATATTTTCATGTAATATTTTCTGATATTTAATTAACTGTGTTAATGATATCTAGATGCAGGAGTATTTCTGCCTCTGCCAGCTAATTATGTTACTCTAATTTTTCCTTCTGAGAATGACACATCCCCTGCTCATTGTGGGAGGTCTTTTTTGGCATGTCCTCTTCTCAGATTTGAAGCCTGTGAGGTTAAAGGAAGATTCTAATTACACCCTCCAGGGTAGCCTCGTTTGAAGGCTAGGGCCAAGAGCTTTGATTTCAGGTCACTCCCTATGTGGCTGCCTTTAAAGTTCATCTAAATTAACATTCAGTGATATTTTTGGCAGCTTTGACTGCCAGGAAAAATCGTTGCAGTGGAATAATAATGCAAATAAACTATGCATAGTCCCATTAAATCATTAAATGCCACATTGTTCTGTAATGGGAGTGACATTTCATTATTTCTAAAGCGATTCTGCTCACTGGCAGTTTGACGGTGTTAATGCTGGTGACAGAACACAGTAACACCGGGAAAAAAAACCATGGGGTCCTAGGGCTTCTATGATGCCTGCAGATACATGAAAGGAAACTCAAAAAATACAGACGTAAAAGCACCATAAAATAATTGTGCTGGTCTTTTTCAAGTGTAGTCAAACATTTGGTCCAGATTATCAATGTTACTATATTTCAATTTTGTCATCTTTCCATTCAAAGCCAAAAGAAAATTTTTCTCCACTGTTGTCTGGAGAAAACACTTCTAGCTCTGGAAATTTTTTTGGTTTCTTCTTCCATATTTTTATCCTCATAACCTTAACAAAAGTGAAAGGAAACTCTTTGTAAATATATCACACCATGCACTTGACTGTATAGATCATAAACAAAAAAAAACCAATAAAACCCTATCCATTTTATTTTTAAACACAGCTCTCTAAGGTCCAAGGATTTATTTTGGGAAGACAGCAAATTCTTAAGAGGTATGAGGGCATGACTGTATTCTTCTCATGAACTGTTTAAATGTTTATTTAAAAGAGGGGGAAAAGGAGAATTATTAAAGTATGACAATTTAAAAAACAGTTTAGGAAAATCAGTGAGAAAATCTCACCACACAAGTGAAAAAGGCATGTCCTAGGGGAGTAAGAAGAAGAAAGCTTCAGAAATTATACCCATTTTTTCTCTGGCTGCAGTGGAAATGCTTCTTTGAAGGAGCATTCCTGTGCAGGACCTTCAGGAACAGCCAGAGTTTAGGTGGCTTTAACATTCATTCAAACAGATTGAGACAGAATAAAGGAAAACAGACCTTATGTTTACCATCAGTCTCTTTTCCTGAATGATGAGTGGTGGGAAGGAAAGAAATGGCCTCGTGTTGCACCAGGAGAGGTTTGAACTAAGTTTTAGGAGGAGCTTCTTTGCCAACAGGGTCGTTGAGCCTCGAAGCAGACTGCCCAGGGCAGTGCTTGGGCCATCACCCCGAGGTGTTTAAAAGATGTGGAGATGTGCACTTAGGGACAGGCTCTGGATGGGGTTGGGGTTGTTAGGTTGGACTCGGTGAGCTTTACCGATTCCGCGACCCAGACGTGCACATTAGAAGGGAACTTTCTGCTGACAGTTCACAGAGCCGTGCAGGGATTTCAGCTGGTGTTTCCAGCTGTGAGGAAAAACATTCCCTGCAGTAGCAGGGAGAACAGCATTTCCCTCACAAAAGAAGCCCAGACCTGTGTAGGTGTGAAAGCAGCGAGTTGGGCAGTCAGTTCCCTGTTGACCATTTCTTTTGAAAACTTCAGCCTGAAGGTTTCTGGGTGACGTTTGCAAATCCTGCCCTTTGGCTGAGGTGCCTTGCTCCAGACTTTTAATCCCCTCAGCACTGCTATGTGTTTTCCTTGCTTCATTTTGTGTTTATCTTTCCAGTGTTGGATCATGTCCCACACCATGGATTTCCTTGAGTTATAGATTTTCCCATTTTAATGCCAAGGCCCAGCTTCGCCCTTATTCCTAGTGCCACACAGGCAGCTGACAGCCCTGTGTGCTCAGCCTCTGCTGCTGAGGAAGAAAAGTTGATCTGTAAACTTATTGAGCTGGATAGAAGTTTTAAACTGTTTACCTATTTTTGAATAAAGGCAAATTGTAAACATCATTTATACCTCTTGAAATTAGAAGAGGGAAAACATTCCCCTGATGTTAAAAATGATCCAGAATTCAGAATGAAGCTGTGTGTCCAGTAGAGTCACAGGAAATTGGAGCAAGCTGTATACCTGTTCAGTCACACAGGCTTTTGGGGTCTACAAACTATGGGTAAGATCTTCTTATGTTATTTTGGCTTATTTTTGCCTTGAAGTTAGAAGACAGAAATCAGAAGCTCTGAGAAATTCTAGCATCCACTCTGAGGAATTAAAATCTCTTTTTGGCAGAAAAGGACAAAAAAAAGAAAAACTTCTGGGGGTTTTTAAAGTAGAGATTGACTTGTCAAAATCTGAGAACACCAATCTTGTATAAGCCTGATAATAGCGGTCTGACTACTCACAGCAAATAATGCAAATTAGAATGAAAATAAGTGTTGAAAGCAGTTTATGGTCACCTGCAACTCACTGACATTTTATGGACCACTTACAAGCCATCAAAATTGCATAAGTTTCAATTTTACTGTGATTTCTGGAGGTTTGAAATATACAATATATACAATAGCTGTCTAATCCACTTGAGTTTGTGGGATGATGCTGAGTAGTATTGGGCAATAAGTCATGAGACCCAGCTCTAAACCACAGATCTGTGTTTCTGTGATCACTTGACCTACATTTGTACATAGAGCTTTCCCAAAATCTTGACAAAAAGGAGAGCGTAGAGACTTCAGTGAACCTTAGATTATTTGGCTCTGGTCCTCAGCCTGTTTGACCATGAGCCATCCTGCAGCACTGCCTGCCCTGTCTGGCAAAAGAATGAGAGGCTGCAAACCAGGCAGAAGTTACACAGCTGTTCTGATGAGACACTTCTTCAAAACAAAATAGGTAAGGGTGTCAATGAAAAATAACAACCAAAGCATTTTTTCCCTTCAGATCTCACAAGATTTTTGAAGCAAGCAGGTATGCACGGGCCTCTGGAATTTACTGGTCTCTGTTCTTCTTAATGCAGTTCCATACCGTGGATCAAGGTACTGCCACCTCTTAGTCCTGTCATGTCAATGTCTGAGGTAAGGTACTGAGTAATAAAGTTAATATAACAACTGAACTGTTTCTAGCCAACTACTAAGACCACTCAGAACCATATATTTTAGCCATTTGAAAAGATGACTTTTCTGAAGAATAATTTCTACATATTTAAAACCAGTTTTCTGTGAGCATTAGATGGTTGATCCTGCCATGGTCCAAGAAGTACCATACATTTTGGGCTGAGGATTGTACTTAGATGATTCACCCTTATATTTCCCACAGTTGCTGTGCTCCTCCTTCACACTCCCTAATGTGAGCTGATGAGTGGAGTAGTGCAGTGCCAGACCACCTCACATCCTTATAGCAAGGGAATTGGAATCCTCCTTGCAGAAACTCAGCACAGAGTATAGCTCTGCTCATATATTCCATTCACGTGCCAGCCACAAACAGTGTCCTTAAATTCCACCATATTTGTCTAATTCCTAAGGCTCACTGATTTCAGTACATGGTGTGAGTGTGAAACCAAAACTACCCCTTATGCCTCTGAAAAACCACTGCACTCTTAAATCAGGCAGAGATTTCTCTCATAACTGGGGTCAGTAACAACCTGTGCTCAGTGCCGCGGAATGCCCAGTGCAGCATCGCGAAAAACGCACACGGAAAATTACCTCAGTGATTAAAACTCAACCAGCCAGAAGCCTTCGGGTCTGCAACGTCATTCAAACTGACAGAATAAAAATGTTTGACCTGATCTGTCACATTACAGCACTCAACATCTATTTATGACTGTCTGACTCCATCCCATGGGACAGCTTCTCGTGCCTCCAGAGCCGTCAGGAAGTCCTGCATTGTTTCTAGGTGTTCATCCTGTGGTGCTGGAAGAGTGGCTCTGAGCCATAGGCACAGGTCCTCACCTGACAGAAAATTTAAAAAGTAATGGGAGGTTCAGAGAACCAGGAACACTGAAGCACTTGAACTGCTTATGTTGTTTATGAAGCAAAAGCCTATTTTCAAGCGTAATTGAGAGCCAGAAATACAAACTCTGTTGACTTTCTTTATAAAATGAAACAGGATTTTCAAAATGGTGCCTGTAAGGAAATTAACTCCCAAATCCTGATTTCTTGGGTCACCCAAGCTGCCATTTGCAATAAATAACTAGCGCTGAGAGGCAATATTCCCTTAGATTTGGACAATAGTCTGAGGAAACTTTATCTTTTTCACCTTCAGGCAGCAACCCCGCAAAAAGTGCACACACTTATGGGGCCCCAAGGACAGTGGTGTTTGTCTCGTCCAGCATGTTTCTCAAGGAACAAATAATCTTGTAACTACCTTCAACCTTAGGAAATTACTGAACCAAGCCCCTGTTCCCTCTGCTCCCTTGTAACCCACCTTTCTCTTTTATTAAAAACTTACTTGTCAGCTCTCATGCCTTAACACGCGGAGAAACTGGGCTATGGGCTTCAACGGTCCCAAAATGGGCAAGAATGCTGTATGAAGGTGTCCTCTCCCTGTGCTGCTCGGCCTTTTCAAACAGAGCTGATGTCAAATTAGTTGAAGGACAAATCTGGAAGGACAGAAAAAACCTGTTGTTTTCATGGTCTTTGGAAGCATAGCAATATCTTTGGCACTTGTCACAATAATGCAAATTGAGTCGGCTTCAAATTTGGCTCATGCTTGGGGGGAAAAGAAGTAGAAAAGGAAACGCCCACCTATAAGCATCAGGTTCTCATCCAATATAAGTTAGTTTGGAATTGACACAGCTGACATGTTAGGACCAGAAATCATGGGCACAAAAGCCAAAATTGCAGTGAAAGACATCTCTTCTCTCATCTTTGAATTCTTTTCATAAACAAACCATAAATATGAACCACCAAAAATAGTGTGTATGAGCTCATGGTGCAACTGGGAAAATATCCACACTGTAGGAGGAAAAAACGGATTATCTCTTCAAAATTCTAATTCAGACATAATCACGACAACTGCTAAATTATCCATGAAAGACAGAAAAATGAGAAATCATTTTAATACTGTTCACAAACTGCAGTTCACATCTTTCTCAGTTTCCAAAAAGTTAAAAGAAATGTTCTTTTAGGTAATGTACAAAGGGTAAATACACCCTCTTTCTGTCTCTCTGCACCTCTGCTAATGATATTAGTCTTCCTAATCTACAAGCGGTTGCGTGCTGAACTCAATACATTTGAAACTTTTCTCAGTTTCAAATGAGAGAGAATTTGAGAACAATTGTTCCTAATGCTTGCCTGGTTTTGTTTTTCCAAACAAAGAAAGAAAAGAAACAGATAAAGAGAAAGGAAAAAAAAAAAAGAGGAAGAGAAAGAGAAAAAAGAAAAAGAAAAAGAAAAAAAGAAAAAGGAAAAGAAAAAAAGAAAAGGAAAAGAGAAAGATGAAACAGGTTGCATTCTGTGATTCTGTGAACTAGGCAGCTGAAAGGAAAGAGGGATAGGTAGAAGCCCGGGTTGTTTGATCTCATAGCTCCAAATCAGTCAGCAATACAATTGTGTGAGTTTTCAAAGCTTGCTTCTCATGAAAGGAATATGCTCTCCTCTTTTAATTCTAGAGGGAAAATCTGAGTTCTGCCCATTCAGTGAATTCATAATATGCCAAACAAACCAAAGAAGAGAAAGCTCTGGACATTTTGTGCTGATCTTTCTCTTCTTAAGGGCAAAGTAACCAGGTTTAAACGGTCTCTAGATACGAAGTCCCTGGGGAAGACCACATTGTTTACACTAAGGAGAAGTGAACATGCTAATTGATTACCAAGATTAAAACACATGGAAGCCTTTAAGAAATGGATTGCAGAAATCATATTCAAAACAATAGCTGATTGAGGTTTTATGTCTGCCAGCCCAGCACATTTTCCCTTGTCCCTGGAGGAGATCTCAGCAGAAATGAAGAGAGAATCAGTCTGTACCCAGCCATGAAGAAGTAAGCCAGCACCTGAAACAGAGGTGAGAAGCAAGCCCACTTGGTATTGCTAAGGCACACATTTCCCTTCTCCAGCACTTTCTACAAGTCATTTCTTTCCTTCTCAAACACAAACTTCTGCAAAACATAGTGTCTGGATACAACCTCAAATAAGCATTTAAAAAACATTTTAAAAACATTTAAAACCGTGGCAGGGAGGAGGAAAACTAAGAAGGACTGATTGCTGAGTGCCATTAACTTGTTTTATTCAGCCATAAAGCGTGGATTTTAGTCTTCCAGTTCCAACGTAATGCTATTTTTAAATTATCTTACTTTATTTCTTTAGTATTAGTCACCTGGTGGTACAATTGTATAAGTTCATTGCATTTTCCAGCTTCCTAGAACATCCACACTCAGAGGATATTATAGTACACTGTGATTCATGTAAATTCAACTGCACACACAAGCAAAAAATAGATTATACATAGCCTCTGATTCACAACTAAGCTAAGCTAAAATGAGTGCGTAGGTTAAGAAAGGACATGAGCAGTGAAATCTAAGAGTAAATGAAGCCAGCAAAGAAGTGGGTGCAAAATTAAACTGAACCTGAGCTGAAGGTGTCACTCTGAAATTTTGCTGAGTTCGGAAAGCAAGAATGGAGAGTTCAAATATAAGGCAGTAAGTCACCAGACTCCTTGAGGCACTTTAAATCAGACTTTTTGCAATGCAGAGGAAAGTAATAATTTCTCTTCCCTCATGGGTTTCTAAGACTGGAGTTCTACAAAAACATTCCTATAGAGATGTTGTTCTGATGAGTCCAAAACAGCAATACACATGCTGACAGCCTTACTGTCAATTCTGATTATTTCAGATCACCTGATTTTCTTTCCTTTTTTTTTTTTTTTTTTTTTTCCTTGTTTTTTTAATCAAATATTCTTGATTTAGTAGTGTGGCTTGTCCAAACAAGATACTCACAGCTGCAGCTCCCAATGAAGTGGTCTGCACAAGGCTTGAGCCAAAAGAAAAAGTAATCTGTGAAGCCCTGTGCCCATTTTGTGTAATTTCACCACATTTGTTGAGAAAACTCCTGCCTTGCAAATCTGGTTATAATTTGAAATATGAGAGATTCAGAGTCAAGTTCTTCTTTTCCTGGCTCTCAGTATCTGAAATGAGTGTCTCTACCGTTCAAGCATCCACAGATAGTCAAAATGGTGCAGCTCTTGTTCTGCTGCAGTGTCACCAACAGATGGTCTATCAAATATTTACAGTTCTAAACCAATTAAAGCTACCGCCAAGTGCTTTTCTTGCTAAAAAACCCTTTACAAAATATTATTGAGCCATCTCTAAAAGCCAAGCACATAATTAAACCCTTTGCATTCGTGCAATATGCTTGTTCAGTCCTTCAGTCTTCTTTTAAGATGTGATATACATCCCATCAGCTACATGAAAGATTCAAGGGCTATGACCCGTTCCCACCACATATGGTTTGTTATTTAATCTTCCATAACCAAGAGAAGTGTCCTCCAGGAAATAAGGAAAATACGCTGTCATTAAATCACAGTTTTATAAGCATGTTGTTAAATAGTTTAACAGCCCGTCTGTCACAACGGAATAATCATGTATAGATATGAAACTCTGAGGAACATTCTCTATCCAAATATTGAAGGAAGAAGTGAAGTGGAATAATTTTACTTGTTTTCATGATCAAGTTTTCCGAGAGCCCATCATATGGTAGAACTGAAGAGCAGCAATTAAATATGCTTCAAGTGGTAAAAGAAATTGTACTTTAAAAGTAAAACAAATGCAGCCATAAATCTGTAGTGTTAGTAGTGCACCCTTACATACACTTTTCCCACAGCCTGAGAATGCCACAGTTTAATGATTGATTCTTAAATAGCTGCCAGTAATATAATATGATGTCACTGTGTTTCCACACAGTTTATTTCAAAGCTATGGAAAGACTAAATTGGACTGGTGAATGTGTTTTAAGTAGGGCTGGCCAGGACACAAAATCAGGATGATCTGGAAATATTTTGGGCAAATTCAAGCTACCAATTCTTCAATCACATCTGTCTACTGGGAACTGAGCAGCTATGTTTTCCTCAGATCTATCACCTCTGCATTCACAAACCTGAATACACCATGAATATGATAATTAAGTTTTCTAAAGACTATTTCAACTGGTAGGTGGTACCAATACCAGTTGATAATTAAGTTTTCTAAAGACTATTTCAACTGGTAGGTGGTACCAATACCTGTTTTCTCTTCATTAATGCCTTATATTGTGCTGAACCACACTGTTGTCTTCCCTTGGATTTCTGCTTCTTGTTGTGATTTGCTTTCCTCCTCAGCCTTGCCTGCCACTCCACTTGCCTTTCTCCTAAACAAACAAAATATATAGGTTTCACTTTGAGAAAAAAGCATTGCATGGATTTGATAGTGAGACATTTAAGAAGATGTTGGACGTTAACAGTGTTGAGTCTGACCACTGAGAAGAGCATGGGGAAAGGAGTAGACAGAAAAAACCTGTTTGTCCTCTGCATCCTAAGAAGTCAAATAGATCACACCCAATTTGCATGCCAATTGCAGTTCGACTTTCCCACATGGTTTTTGACAGCTTTAAAAGACATTTATACAGATTAGAAAGGTTCAGATCCCTATTTCAGTAATTATACATTATAGATATCCATTTCTGCAGGAGCCGATCCTGCTAAGGCTCATATTTTCTATTTTAAAATGAAATTGAACCATTCTGAAGTTGAAGAAGGCACTGCCTGCTCTATTACAAGTGATTTCTGTGTCATCCTGATTTATCCAATCTGCCATAAGCAACATTAATTTCAGCCCGAATTAGACTTTGTTTTTTTCCACCCTTTTAATTAATTTGATCATCTTAGCTATTTCTTTCAGGAGCTAAGACTTTGCCCATAATTCTTTGAAGTGTCACTTCATATTATAAAAAAAAGCACATTTTTTTTGCCCGCGGGTCAAAATTTGGGGGGAAGGAGGTGTCTTCTCCTGCCATGTGTCAGTACCTTAAGGGGTTCGTTTGCCCGTGGGTACCCATTCTCTTCACCAGCTGTGAAGGCATTGCTGCAATGCTCACAGGCGTGTTTATTTTTAGCAGGATATTGATGGCTTGAAAGCTCTTCAGGGGGAGATATATATCCATGGAGCAGTGTTAAACAAAAGCTACATCTTCTCTCAAACTTCGCAAGTTTGTCATAGTTTTGGCATCTCCACAGATAGTTCAGGTGTACAGACAGCTGTGGCTCTGCCAGTCCTTGGAAAAAAGAGGTGGAAAATATATTATTGATAATATGAGTGCCCTTAATTTCTGTTCAAATTCCTCCCTACCTATCAGTGCACCATGAGTAATTCACATTGACCAGAGAATACCATTGCCAGACATCTGAGAGAGGCTTTTTGGGCTATACTGCAACTTAAATCCCAAAACAACACAACACCCCACATCAAAATTGGGTCTGGCAAAAAGACCATATGCCTTTTTTGATCTGATGGCATAAAACATGAGTTCCACAAACTATCGTCTCCAGCAAACTCTTTTGGTCTTTAAATTGAAAAATTTTGTTTTAAAGAAAAATAAATGTATGGTGTTTAAGAAGAAAAACAAAAATATTACCTGACTTTTTTAGTAGTCGAGAGAATAAACAAGAGTTTTGTAATGGGTTTTGATTCTGATATTCATTTTAACATAGTCAGAGTTGATCAAAAAGAAAACAAAATCAATGGCAAATATTTTCTGTAATTTCTCAACTTATTTGCTGTTTTGTTATTAAACTAAATTTATTAGAAGACATTTTGAAGAAAATATCAAAAATATTTCTGTCATTTGGCTGAGTCTTAGTCACTCATATCTCTGTTAAATTACAGCAGCAGTATCACTGCCAAAAAGTTTATCCTGTTCCTTACCACAGTCCTTCCTCGGCTCAGCCAGCCACTTTTAGCTGGCTGAATTAAAAACAACATCACTAAAGTATTTCTGAGATCTCTGAAGAACATCAGGACTGTTCTCACCTCGGTTTCTGATCAGATAACTTATATCTTTTTAGGGGTCTGTAAGATATGTAATGCTGATGATGGGTGGCTCTGCCAATGCTACCTTCAAAACCTTTGTCAGTCAAGCAGCTAAGGTATCTACAAAATAGGGCTTCTCATGTATAAATCGACAAAAAGACAATAATAGAAAAAAAAACCTGTTTATAACTATGGGGGGCATAAATTAGGGAAAAGATGCTGCAGTAATTTCAATATTTGTAATTGAATAGGGATGTGATACCAATGCAGGCACTGAATTGCCATGGAGAACGAGTTCTCATAGGTACTGAACTGACAGCCAAGGTGGAAATTATATGCTTCCCTTCCACTAACATTCTTTCAAGTACAGCATGACAAAATCACTGCCTGGAACATCCTTCTCTTTCCCGTCTTTCAGCTCAGCTGGCTTCTATTATTCACAAGCAGGAGAAGTCTCACAGGCAGCAACCAGAGCTGTAAGTAATGCAGACCCAGCCACATACACTGCTCATTTCTGGGAACATTCCTTCTGTTGGCAGCAACGCTCCTGTCTCTTACCCTAGACAGCAAGAAAAGAAAATATCTTGCTTATACTGAGGCATAGGTCAGGTCATACGCCTGCCTATCCCATTCAGTATTTGCTGCTGGTACATGTATTTCAGTTTTATAGCAAGTATGCTCTTATTGGAGGTTAACCAATGTCATGTATGGACCTTGAGAAATGAGAAAAAAAAAAATTTAAAGGCATGTAGAGAGGATTGAAAAGGAAAAAAAAACAGCATTTGACTGATGCTGAGATACCAGCAAATCCACGGGATTTGACTCATTCAAGGAAAAAGCTACTGCCAAAGCAAAGACATTACAAAGCCAAGAGGCCAGCAAGCAATATAGATCATCTCATAATAACAACTTAGAATACTCCACTGAAATACAAAGTTTCATAGGAAATGACCACATGCTCAGGTATTTTCTGTGTCTTGCTAGTACTCTTTGATACCAAAGTTATGTGTAAAAAAGCCCAAAAGGTTTGTTGGATGAGAATTGTTTTTTGTTAATAAAATAAGGAACCTTAAAATCAATTTTAATGAGAGAGATTGAGATTTTCTCACAGAATACCTTGTCGTGTTTTAGACCACCTCTATATGCTGTTAGAAATATGCGTTTCCCCAGCACGAATAGCACTTGGATCATCCACATCAGCTGAATGTACAACCAACGCTTAGTGCTCCTCACATCTGGGATTGGAAGGACCTTCTTAAAAGACTGGGGATTTTTATGACTTTAGATGAGCATTTTATAGTTATTCCTCATAGTTGTAGGGGCAGCAAGACCCTTTCCTACTCTTTCTTATCCTATTTTCACTTTCTTCTGCTCTTTCTTCTAAATGAAATTATTGAGCCGGGACGTTCACTAGTACGTCTCTTCATAATCAGGGTCATTTATAAGAGGCGGTGTAAATTAGGTTCAGGACTGACTTCCAGCAGAGAGCTTTTTTGCTCTGCTATGGTTTCTCCCATAGAGTAATGACTCCTGGGAAAAATGTTCGGCAGAGATGGCATACATCACATCCCTGGAATTACTGTGAGGGAGAAGAAACGGATGCTGGATGACAAACAGGCGTCCACCTTTGTACGATGATGAAGTACAACCAGTGTTTTGCTAATCTTATCATTTGATAAGCCAGATTTTAGGAACCACAGGGAGTATAAGATCCTGCATGCAGATCATATGCAAATAAATCCATTGAAATTTAATATCCCTATTGCTTAATCAGCGGGTCATTGTACTGTTGACAGATAAGGATTTGAATGATCATATTAGCTGCAAATGGCTGAAATGCCACAGATGGCAACAGGCATTTTGGTTTCTTTGGTGTTTTGAGAATTTCTTGCCTGAGGACTGCGTTATGATTGCATTTTATGCATCTCTTCTATTGCTTTTTTACTTGAAAGAAACTTGATTTATTAACAGGATGAGAAAGGAGGGTCATTAGATGAGTTGAAATGATTAAGAAATATATTTCTCCTAAGTGAGTCATACTTTTAATTATAAAACAGCCAGTTCAAAAAGGCTAGTGACTTATCTCTTCCATTTAACTCTTTATTTTTATAGTCCCAGGAATACAATGCTCTGGGATAATCTGTACAGGTCATTTCACACATTTGAACAGATGACATTAAAATGTAATATGTACCTGAGCAGTCTGCCCAGATTTTCTTTTCGCTTTCCATACATGCTTGTATATTTTGGAGCACACAGATACTTTTGATTTACCTATGAAAAACCCATACCAGGTTTCAAAATAGGGTTTAAGTATCACATAGTTTCACCTACCTCATAATGTCAGGTGAAAAGATGGTAAGACTCCCTTTCCCTGGGGTTCAGGTGAGAGCCAGAGCACACCAGACTCATCAGCTGGGTGTTTAATAGGTCTGCAACAGAAGGTGTTACCTTTACTTAGCACTTAAATCCCAAATTTCAGAAGTCCTGATCAGGCTGGGCTACCAGAGAAGCTCCAGAGACTCTGGAAGCTCAGATCTCCCTGAGAAGCACAGGATCACTGGCTAAAATCGAGCCCCCAGAGAGCAATGTTCCTCAAACCAGGGAATGTGGCTTTCTGATTTTGAATTATCAACTAGGGGTGATTAAAATTGCAATTAAACCAGATTTTTTTTATGTAAAAAGCAGAAGCCAGGGATATGATAGTGGTTAGCACAAATTGTTGTAGATAACCATCCATACAGGCACTGTGTTTCTAGAAAGAATTTCAGCATACCATAAAGTCCCTTCCTTTGTTCTGAAAAAGCATCAAGTACATCTGAGCCACAGCTGACAAATTTGTCTTAATGTGTTCTATAAACTCTAAGATATTCAACATTTCTATGTCAGCTCTTGCAGACCTTTGTTTACTTTGGGTATTTTCCCAATACCTAGTCTGATTACTATTTGTTGCAAATTGAGCTGAATTTTTTCTAGTCCCATACCCAGCAAACAATAGATGTCTGTCTTCTTTCTAACAGCCTTTTATATATTGCAAGGCTACTAGAAAATAAAGTATTTTATGTATTCGAATACGCATCTTGTATAATTGCTTAAAATGCCTCATAATCTTGCAGCTGGAAAGAAAACTAATACAGATATTAACATTATTTGACCACAGTCCTTCTTCAAAGCCATTGCCTTCTTCATACAAGAGAGTGAATTCTAAAAAGAGCTCTTAGCGCACTTATATCTGTGTTTATTTTTATTTAGATGCATACACTTTCCAGAAGGAACTTGCAAAAACACAGCAATGTAAAAGGAGCTCTCAATACAACTGACAATGTCTGTCAGACAAACTATCGCCAGTGAATACTCCGTGAGATCTAAAAATTGAACATATTGAGGATTACAGACTTGTGTGATTCTGTTAAAAAACAGGCAAACAAAAAACAGCTGAGAAAGCTCATATTCACATGTGAATTGAAGAAAACTGTAGTGTTCAGCATAGTTGGCAGCATCTCATTTGCTGTTTTACGGTGTGTACATTAAAAAATTCATGTTGCATTTACATTGGGTCTGTTCTGGGAATATATTTCTAAGCTTCAGAGATCCTCCAGAGAAAAATAATTTCCTCTTGTGGACAAAAGATGAACCCTTCTGGATGGGTTTCCTGGCATCAAACTGCAGAGGGAGTGCAATTTAAAGCTATTTATGTTATTTGACTTAAATTAAATACAAGTCTACCCAGGGCTTTCATGAAATAGAAGAAAAATTTCAGACATCCAACCCAAGCATCTGTTTCCACCACTTTTTTAGTAGGGGAGCTGTTTTAGGAACAATTTTACTGTCTTGTTATCATTGTATCAGTTGAAATCATAACAGAGGAAGCTGTATGAAGAAACCGGCCATAAGCTAATGAATAATTAAGTTCCCAGCATACAGCAATTTCCCTGCTGATGTTCACAGAGAAAAATACTGACAAGAACAATGCAGTTTTATGGGCCAGGAAATAAGCTGATAGCTCAGAGAAGTAAAACGCACCTGGAGAAAGGAGAAAAAGCAGCTCTTATTTGAGGAGGCAGCGCACGTGTGGTGAAAGACCTGGGAGCGAATCCTGTCGTAGCCAGCAGTTCCCATGAGCAGCAAGGCTATCCATTAGGGAGCTGGCCAGAAATAAAAAAGTTAGATAGCCTACTTTTGGTCTATGAGGTGAATGGAAGCGAAAATAGGGCATTTTCAGGGATATCTAAATAGGCAGAAGATTGCCCACGTATATTCAGTTTTCCTTTTTTGCACAGTTTCCTCAAATGGCACTGGCTGAGGAGCCATCCCCGGTGATAATCTCCTGCAAGTGCAGCAAGAAAAGCCCCCTCCAGTGCTGTTCTTTGTCACTATACCTTTCAAAAGAGAGTTAGGGAGGTTCTTTTTTAACTTTGAGAAAAGTAATCTTCCTAACCTAAACAGCTTAACACAGAATAGCATTTTTTTTACATTTAACAGCAAGATAAATGGTTCCTTACAACAACTTTGGATTTCTTTAAAGAGGAAAATTACATATTTTAAGGCCGGTTTTTTTCTAAGAAGCATTTTCATTGTGAAAGTCTAGTAATTTAAAATAGATTAAAAGTTTGCATTCTCTCAAAAGAAAAGGAGATATTGAATTTTAGTTTAAGTATAATGCTTTTTTCCCCCTTTTTTCATTTTTAATTTTCTTAAAAATATTAAGCAGACCATTTTCAGTTTGTCTTGACTTGAACTACTTTTACAGATGTTGTGTCTTTGCATAGCCAGTGAATTGAAAATTTTGTTCTTTTGCTACCATATAAGTTTGAGTCAACAAGTTGAAAGTTCATTTTTTTCAAGGTTCCAGGGTAGATGTCCTCTTCTCTAGACCACTGACAATCTGACAATATAAGAAAGATCTCCTAGCACTGTTGGCAGCAATGGCAAGGAGCAACTGAAAAGTCCAAAACGCAAGGAATGAAACTGGACTCATTCTATCTCTTTCAGTTCAGTAGAAAAGAAAAGAAGAGAAACACTGCAACAAACAAATGCAATCAGAAATGCAATGATCTTGCAGAGGTTTCACATGCTTTTTTCTCAAGGTACAGTCTGAATTTCATCTGACCCTTTCTGTGGGCTGATTGACAGTTTCAAGGAGGATGAAGCCTGAAGGAGTCTGAGAATTCAAAACGAGATTGTTTCTAGCCATATAATTTTACCACATCCTGACAAACACGTACCAACAATCAGTCTTATTTTAATTTATTCAGGTGTTAGCTGCCCAGTCAATGATAAGTAGGTTGAATAATGCATATACGTGATAAATTAATTTTTTAATACATTTGAAAAGGCTGGATGCTTTTGTCAAGACTAGATAATATTGTTTCACCTCAAAATCACTGGAAAATCTACTTGTTCTCTGATTCTGATGGCAAAGATATGGCCCTAAATGCTATTGTAACTAACAAATTCACGATAAGATTTTGCCACCAATCTGATTTCATGTTTTTCTCCACGCACATTTAGCAACTCCATTTTCTTCCCTGAGATCGCAGGCTGTAGCTAACTCTATTTTCCAGAGCTGAAGGGTTTAGAGACTAGAAAGGAAAAGTTCTCCCTTGGCTTTAATGGAAATGGTCTTGGAAAAATAATCCTGGGCCAATGCCATAACTCTCCCTTGAGTCTGGAGTGAGGGAAGGTAATTCAGAACTTGGCCTATGAAGTATTAGCAGGAACTGAACAGGATTCAGTTTGGGAGGCTCTTTTTTCCTTTTACAAAAAGTATGGTTGTCCTTTACAGACACAAATCACCCAATTTTATTAAAGAGGTATAAAGATCCAGCTGCTCATTTGTCCTGCATAGCTACTTACACCAGGACCAAAAAAATCTGAGGTAGGTGGGGGCAAACTGCTTATTTTCAGATCCATTAAATTTTATGCCTTTTTTACATCCATTTTGTGTATTTGTGGGGCTCTGTGCAAATGAAACACGACTTGCCCAGTTGTGTCCCAGCTCTGCAAACACACAGGCTTTTCTGCAGCTTCAGCAGGCTGTGGTGTGCTTATCTAAAGTCAAATATCTGTGTCACTGACTGCTGGCTCGGTGCTGAAATAATGGAAATCGTTTAACACCTGCAATTTTCACTGTCCTTATAATTAGAGAAGCACTCTACTATAAATGGGCTTATTTCAAATACCCTTCAGGAATTTATTTTTCGTCTTCTTCCATTCCTTTCACACTTTCCTAGCAAGCATTACTTTTGAGACTGGATAAAAAAATTAGAAGGTGTTTATTCAAATATATCAGTAAATAGAATTAGGGGTGGTACTAAATAGAAACAAACGTTCTTTTTCAGAAGACTTATTATTTATAAAGCTCCTGGTTTTCAGTTTTGCAAAGTTTTTAAAGAGTATTTCAACTCAGTTAATAGCCTGGACAACAACAGTCTCTGTAGAACACTAATTTGTTTCGCTTAAATGGCTTATAAACACCTGATTCCAACTTTAGAAATTAATTAGTGAGCTGAAGATTTTACATTAAATGGGCCATTTTTTGGTATCCAAAGTTGTACTGAATCTAAATGTCAACATTTTTTCTAATTATGGAAAAAACAAAAGGATGTCATAGGGTTAAGAAGCATATTGCGTCTTAAACTGAGATAAAATGACAGGCAGTGTATCATTCAGACACATATTTGCTTATTTAATAGTACCAGAAAAACTCATGATTAGTTCTGTTTTCTGGAAGAGAAGAGTTTAGGGATTAGGAAGGGTAAAAGCTCTCACTTGGCTTTAATGGAAATGGTCTTGTAAAGATAATCCTGGCCCGATGCCACCGCCCTCCCTTGAGTTTGGAGTGAGGGAAGGTAGTTGGAGTCAGGAGCCTTGTTTCCAGCAGGCTGCTGGTATCCTGCAGGGCAGGCTGGGACCCTGGGACCCCTCGTGGCACTCATCCAAACCCAGGCTGCAGTGCTCACAAGGACAAATTACTTGAGCCAGTCAGTCTCCTGCAGCCACCCTGCAAACACCCTGCTCCTACCCTGGCTGTCTGAAAAGGGCCAGCAAAGTGCTCTGATAAAGTCAAACTGCTCCTCCTGCTCCTGCTCCTGCTCCTGCTCCTGCTCCTGCTCCTGCTCCTGCTCTTTCCCGTGCTCCTGCTGCTGCTCCTGCCCTGCAGTGCCTGGACCTGCTCCTTCTCGTGCTCCTTCTCCTGCTCTTTCTCCTTCGCCTTCTGCTGCCCGGCAGTGCCTGGACCTGCTCCTTCTCGTGCTCCTTCTCCTGCTCTTTCTCCTTCGCCTTCTGCTGCCCGGCAGTGCCTGGACCTGCTCCTTCTCGTGCTCCTTCTCCTGCTCTTTCTCCTTCGCCTTCTGCTGCCCGGCAGTGCCTGGACCTGCTCTACCTTTATTTGCTTATGCTCAGTGGGGTATTCCCTTCTCAAGCAGTACTTTTCAGCTTGTCCTTGAGGGTTTTTTTGACACACTGGTGTGTCACCCATGCTTACACTTCCATCAGCGAGTTTAGTGATTGATTCAGAATGATTTTCCTTCGTCTCAGAGTTAACTCATTCAACAATCTTCTGACAGAAACACCTATGACCAATATTTGTTAAAATAGAGAAGCGTGAGAGAAGTCCTGAAGATTTTTTTTTCTGTTAGTCTTGGATAAAATGGCTACAGGTTGAAAAAAAAGAAAGAAAACAAGAAAACAGCTAGAAGGCAAACTGAGATGCTCTTCTATAATGCACGGTCTTTGATTATTAAAAGAACTTCAGATTTTCTGATCTGAACATATTCTTGTACAGGATCTACACTGATTCTAAAGCCTGAATTTCAACTCATCAATGCTTTCACAGAAATACAGTTCATTGATATTGGCTCATCTGATGTTACTGACTCATTCTGCAGAGTAATTCTAAAAGCTGCTTCTTAATACAGGAGAGAAGGAGTTTTTATATAGCACCTCAGCCCTGTTCCACTGATAATTTGTTTCAGGGTCCATTAACCCCTATGGAAGCTTTTTCAACCATTTTTAAAACTGAGATGATTCAAGAATGCTAACTTCAGCTTTGACAGATTTTGAGGTTTCAGAAAAATAGTTTGTTGATGAGGCAAAACCAATGTTCTCAGACAAAATGAAACTACATCAAAAAGCTTATTTTCAGATTTAAAATGTTGGCTTTAAGCTTTCCTGCTCTTTCTTTCTCTCAAGAGAAATGACCAGAGATCCCAAAGCCTCAGACATTGCCCTTAAACTTCATTAGAACTGATGAATCTCCACAAGTTGC
Source organism: Callaeas wilsoni (assembly GCA_013398955.1). NCBI lineage: Eukaryota > Metazoa > Chordata > Aves > Passeriformes > Callaeidae > Callaeas > Callaeas wilsoni. Next base: position 97,332 of record VWPU01013087.1, on the reverse strand, counting down.
TTCTACTTTGTCAAATATAATACCAAGTAATTATTAAAATATTCCGAGTAGCTCAGCTTGATGCATTCTGCAGTGCAGCACTTCAGAGTAGCCATCATTCTCATGGGATTACCTTTAGCTCCGTGCCCTAATCAGTCTCCCTAGGTGGGAGACATTAGAAGGAGAAGTGAAATGAAAGTCTCTACCTGAGCAAAGGCTCTCGCACTGTCAAAATGCAACTTTGTGTCCCTTCCATCAGTTCTCTCTTAATATAAATAATGTGAACATTCTCAGTAATTTTTAGGCCATGGCTTTCAAAATCTGTCTGACTCACCGCTTTTCCTATGACTTAAAAAGAATACTTTTTCATTTGGGATCAAAACAACCAGATGAACTAGAAAATTATTTTTTCATCTTTATGGTCTAACTCGATCAAAGAGCAGAAGAATTAGAGATGCCAATACTAGGTAGCTGAAAGGCAGGTTCTGTTTATCACAGCTTATGGCCATTGTCTAGTGAGCTTAAGAATCACCTTTGAGGAAAAAAAAAGAGGAGATTTTCATTGTGATCCTTGTGCCTTTGAGAGAAAGGGAGGCTTAATTATTTTTATACAATTAATTTCTGTCATGCGGCACATGAGAAAGAGGATGGCAAATGCTTTGCAGGCTCCAGCCATTAGACTAGGAGGAATCTGTCCTGAGTTATAATTTATACTGTAGGTGTCCTGTAAGCCTGACACTAGGTCTGTTTGGAAACATGTCTGATATATTACTTCATCAAAGCTTGTTGAGAGAGGTCCAGCCCTGGCTCTGCCTCTGGACACCAAGGTGTTCAGGTCAAAGAAGGAAAAAAAACCCCAGAGTTTGCTTTCATAACATTTTTTTATAATTTTAATAAAAATAACAATACCCAACTCAGCACCAGGCAGTAAGACAGACATACCAATAAGAAGGGTGATGGCACTGAAGAATTGCCAGGAACACAGAGACCTCTATATGCATACAGAGGGGAACAGAGCTCATTTGTTTTCTTTCCTGTCACTTTTGTAAATGCACGTCTCCAAGAAAGTGTTGTATGATAGAAAGTTTTGTCAGGGAACTGACAACAGAGTGTCCCATAAACCCTTCCAGTGTGTCGATAAGGGCATTGCTGTGAAGTGCTCCTTCCCACCATAGACCCCTTCATTGCAACAGTTGGCCCAATATTCCCGAGGGAAAATCGAGCAGTTTGAACATTAGCAGTGAATAAACATCTTCTGTGTTTACATCCCCCTATCATTCCACAACGATCATGTGTTTGCTTCTGAGATATAGATAAGCTTAATTAACTTCTTCTTGTTTCAGGATGGGATGAGTGGTTTTTAAACACAAAACACAACAGTGACTTATAAGAAATGAAATTAGGAATTATATAACCAGCTGATATTATCACATCTGATTCAGAACATATTCTGCTGCTGGGCAATGTTTGAAAGAAAGTGTCGTTCACTTCATATAGGAATTTTAAACATTCAAGTGCTATTTCAAGTTTTATTGTGAAGTTTTAACTCTGCTTCAGCTCTCTTAGGGAGAAATTTCCATCAGGAGCATGAACTCATAAATGGTGAAGCAAAGCTGAAAGCAGGTTTATCTGTTTGATTGTGATTCGTTATACGATCCCCCACAAATTATGCTGTAAAATGAAAGTACGAGTCTTATGTTAATCTGTTAAAATAAGCATCATTCCATTATTCCTTTGTTCCTCAGTTTGTACACAGATTATATCTTTGACAAAACCAGCTCTTGAGGATCATACAGAATGGCACCTCTGCAAGTCTGGTCTTGGCTTTGTTTTATTAATCCCTTAATATCTCTATGACCTTTAAATAAACAATATTCTATATGCCTTATACCAAAATGTCCTTGTCTTCCCTGGAGCTGTGCTCAGCCTCCACCAGTTGTGCTCAGCCCTGACCAGGTTGTCTCCTGATGGACCACTCCACCCTGCTGCACTGTCAGGCAGTTTTGTATTGACAATATCACAGGTCCTGGCTGGAGAGAACAGGTCCTTACACAGGAACACACAAGCTCACTCTCAGTTTGCTGCAGCCTAGTGAGTAGCTGAACCGCTGCTATTTCCTGCTGAACTGATGAAGTTCATTACAGAGTAAAGCTGAGCCGATCTACTACAACTGGCTTGAGCTGGGTGAACTTAAAATTTACTGCTAAATTATCACTGATGCTTTTGAACATCTAAATCTCAAACATCCATTTTTAAATGTGTGAACTTTTCTTAATATGCCGTGTATTGCCTGTCTTATCTTTCTGACCTATTGGAATACAACCAACTTCAATTTGTAACCTTTTTAAAATTTGCTCCTACCTGAAGTGTTTGGTTTGGTGTTTTTTCCTCTCTGCTTGACAACAACATATATTATAGGTATTTCCTCAGCAGTCACAAGGGTCACAGTATTCTATGTGTCTTCATAACGATAGGATTCTTAGTAAGAAAAATCATCCAGTCAGAGGTTCAGACAAATATTTTACATGAGCTATATGGCTTTCTCACACTGATCTTTCAAAGCTGGGTGACAGTAACAACATCAAGAAAAGTAAAATAAAGCCAACCACATATTTGCTTTTTAAGCTTTAACAGCATCTTATCTGCTGTGTGCTCTTTATTCCTCTCAGGGATATGAAGTGCAGCTTGCATACAAAAAGCTGCCACCAGTGCCTGAGGTGCACAAGTTTAATGACACCAAGTGAGCAGTTCTAGTTTTATACTTGTTTGGTCTTTGGGCTATGAGATGAATGCACCTCACCTCCAGTCTCATGGCTTGTATCACAAGGATATCATAAACACGGCACTGTGTCATTCCCAGAGGAGCTTCATTGGCTTTTCTAAACACTAAACACACCTCAATAATCTTGCTGGCAGTTGGAATTTTTCCCTAGTGGCAAACAGCAACCACTAGCTTGCAACTTGAACAACTGATCTGTTAGCCCATCACATTTTGAAATTTCCAAATGTCCATTTCCCAGCACCTGCCTCAAATGTGTATTGAAAGAAACCAGCTTAGATAAGAATTAGGGGAAGGAAATTTTCCAGTTGGCTTGATGAGGCCATAGAACTGCTTCCAAGGTCATTTTCATTCAAACACATTTGGTAGTCCAGCCATAAATCCTCATTCACCTGTTGTATGCTTTGGTATCCCCAAACCCAAAAGGTGAGTTTTAAGCAATAATATGGTAATATGGTAATAATATGGTAATATCTCCTGCCTATTCTGGCCTAACACCTGCTAGTGATCCCTGCACAGCCACAGCAGCGGCTCTGGGTTCCTCAGCAAGTCTAATCACAGAGGGCCTCACAGTTTGTCTCTCAGTGTACAACCAGCATTTGGGTACAGACTTATTACAGTAACTACAGTTCCAGGACAGCTTTTGATAGGATGTATCTGCTTTGACAGGTTGATTTTATTTTTTTCTTCATATATGGCGGGTTATTACAATCATAACCATTTGAACTACCTTTTCACCACACACTCTACCTCTTTGTAGGCAGAATTCCTCTTTGAAGAATAAATTCTAATGATTTTCTTTTAAGAGGAGTTAACTAAATTATATTAAACCTTTGAAAAAACCTTCCCCCCTTTCAAAGCACTGACTGATAACATTCTTATGTGACCTTTTCCCTTCAATGAGGAGCCAGAGCTGCCTGAAAAGGCATTTGAGAAAGTGCACATGCAGAACAGGAAGAAGGAAAAAAAAAAAAAGATCCATTTTCTTACTAGCCCATGTAACTATATTTTAGGAAAGATAGAGAAGAGGTTTTCTGGAATAGCTGCAACACATTCCTTACTGCAGCAGTTTTGGGATCCTTACAGGCAACCTTGTCAATGAGATATGTATCCTGTAAGTAATAGATCAATTTTGCTTAATAGAAGACCACTGGAAAAAAATCAAGCAGGAAAGCAACAGCTGGATATGGATAAATTGCTTCCAAATGAACACAGTGGGAAGGGAAGGGAAGGAGAGGGAGGGGATCCATGGCAACAGCTTCTTTCTGTGCTGCATCTCCCAAAATTAGAAAGCCATTTTGCCAGTGCTGCAAACAGGTGAATCAAAAGCAATAAAAAATATTTATAAAGTATTCTCATCTCCAGAAAAGAGGATGATAACCACATCTGTTCTTCTGTAAAACATGTTTCTCTCTATGCCCAAGCTAAAGATGTTGGTCCTTGGACAAAAGGAAGCCATTACTCTGCCCAGATTTTAGAGAGGGTCTGCCGGAAACTTCTACCTACCAAGATCACCATGCGTAGACAACCACTGAGTTAAACCTGTGAGTAGACAGTTGTTGCATAAAGACTGGTTTTCTCTGAAAAGCATTGGATCTAAATAAATAATACTTGGCTTTAAGAGGGCTGTCTGGTCAGTTTGTTAACAACACACTACTGCTTCCGGACAGAAGTGCAAAACAGCAGTTAGACCTGCTGAGACAATTTCAATTAGTGCCTGGCCATTGCAGCCCAGGGCTTTTATCAGTGGGAGAGACACAGTGTTCCCCTGAGAAAAAACAGCAGACCACTCACCAAGACCTTAGGAAGCAGATCAACAAGTATCAAAGGTGCAGTTAGATGATTAATAATAGTAGCAATTTATTGCATGCCAATATTTTGCTTTAAAAAACAGTGTCTTTTGGTTATTGTGATAATAAATGAGCCAATATTTAACAAAGGAAACACAGAGTAACAATAAATTCTTTACTAGGAGTAATAAGAACAAAATAAAAGACAGGCTTGCTTTATTATTCAGCCAAGTGGAGAAAAAATAGCTGATCATGCTGTGAAGGCTGAAGTATTTTGTGGTATTTAAAGGAGTCTTCACTCAAGGGATGGCCTAACACGTTTGTTTTTAACAAGAAATGTACAAAAAATTGTGGATGGAAGAGGTATGGAAAAAAGTATTAAACAGTCTGAAAAATCAGATGTGGTGAGGCTCACCTGGCAGCAAGAAGAAGCAAACAGGATGCTCTTTCATGAGGACAAGGGCAAAGACCTTCACTTTGGTGGGAGTAATCAGCCACCTCAACAGTTTTAGGCAGCAATGGAGTCCACAGTACTGGAGATTTTTAAGGATACTTTAGGGGGGAAACAGTGTGTTAGAAGTAGACTACTTAATCCTGCCCCCAGAAAAAGGCAGGGTAGGGGTATGCTGTTTTTCCCACAAAGATAGAAAAATTAATTTGCTAGAAAATGGAACATTGGCTACCTTTTAAATCCACTCTCTTCTGCATCTTTCACTCAGGCTATGATATCCACCTTTTCAAAATATCTCATGGCCTGCCATGCTGAGCTTTTGAGAAGCTGATCTCTGACTTTGGCACCCAAAAAAGACCTCAGCACTTCTGGTAGTGAGTCTGAGTGTAGAAATGTTGGTACTGAAGCTCTTGGTGCCAGATAGGACAGTGATCAATTGCTGACATATTCTAACATTGCAAAAAGCAGAAATCTTGAGGTCTGGTAGTTATAACTTTACTCTAGATTTAGTTGTGGGCTATTTTATACTCTTCTATAGCTCCATGCAACCATCTATAACATTTGTACACAAATCATCCCTGCACAGAATAAATCCAGAAGGAGCTAGTATAAACCCAGAAGGAAGTCCATAGTAAACAGAAGTGCAGAGATTGTGCAGTTCCAATACCTCACCCAGCTCCTGCAGCCCCACTCACACACACCACTCTCTAGCTCAGCTCCTGTGTAAACATGTCTTGTTTCCACAGCAACAGCTACATCAAGTATTCCTTTCATTAAATGGAAACATTCTGAGCTGGGAATAAACATGCTGCATTAGCTGAATTCTTTATAATTTGAGAAATGCTTGCCCTCAAGAAAAAGAAATCATGGGGCTTGGACATTGGATTTTTATTTTAAATCTCTTAGCATTAAAGACACCCATAAAATTTCTACTGAAACAGTTTTTCAAGGAAATGTCAAGTCATTGACCCCAAGATATCTTCCTTGAAGGGAGTCTTTGCTATATATGTCTGCCAAGCTTCAAGAGATCGTACGTGGATTGCTCATTGGACGCTATAAACCTTGTAAACACAGCATCCTGAAAGTCTTGGGATCTCAGGGAGCTTTAGGAAGCTCAGTTGGAGCCACAGTGCTCGATATTTCCAGTCCCTGTATCTGCAGAACTGGGACTGCAGGAGTGTGCATGTGTTCTCAGGGCCTGTGACTCTCAGGTAGTATGAGTCAGGTCTTACACAGAAAATGCTAATTCAAGAGAAAACTGAAAAATTACACTGAACAGTCATAGCTTGTGGCTAATTTAGAAAACGTTTTTGAGGGTGTTTTGGGTTTTTTTGCCTTTTTAGGTCTATTTCATAAGCAAATTCAAAAAATAAAAATAATTTTCTATTAATACAAAATACAATGTTTAGCATGTAACTTACTGTGCAACTATCCTGCTGTTCTATATCTATCAAAGTAACTTGTGTACTTTTTCTTAGACTCATAAATGCCTTAAGGAGCAATTCACTCTAATCCTCAGTATGTTTTAGGCTGCTAAGCTTCACCAGCCATCCCTACGTTGAGATTGTATAAAGTGAGATTGGCTTTCCACAAAGGAATTATATCTTGGCCTCAAGAAGCACAAAACTGAGTCATCTATAATTGTCGTGGATATTCTGTTTCATCAATTAATAACTTTTTGGTTAAAAATATGTCTTTAGTTTTTAACTTGGACATGTCTGACTTTAGGTTCTTGCAACTCGTCCTGCCTGCTTTTCTACAGCAAACCCTTGAATTCCCAGTGTTGTGGGTTTTTCCCCCACGTGAAGATACAGACGCACTATCAGTAAGTAATCTCACAGTACTTTATTTAATAAACTCAATAGATTGAATTGTTTTTCATCTCCATTGTAATTTTCTGGGTAAAGTATCACTTTTATGTTTCATTTCTCTACTCTGCAATATTAACACTATGGATGGGGAGCTGAGATGGTGTGGGAAGCTCCTGGAGGATTTTTTTGTGGGAGAGTGCATGAGGAAAAGCGAGAGTAAAGATTGTTTCTGTATCCATCTTATCTAACAAGAAGTACATGGAGAGATCTTTTTTCACAGCTATGCTACTAATTCTGCCTGAATTCAAATTTATATCAGATTAGTTCTGATTCAACCTGTAACAGATTTCAAGCTTCCAACTTATCTATCAAATAAGGTTGATAAGGTTAAACTATGCCATTTTTAGCTACTGCCATGATGTTCTTCCAGTTCTCTGAAGTGTACATGGAGTTCTAATATTTTTTAGATGAAATTTAACAAATCAGCGATCTCTCAGACAATTTTTATGGAATGCCATATGTTGCTTGGGGTTTTATTTTGGTTTGGTTTTTTCCTAATTGATAGTATACATCTAAGTAACTAAAGAGTGGCAAAACATTTCTCCTTGTTGATGTGGTAAAAGTAGAGCTCAATAGAAATTTGTCACTAATTTGGACATGCTAATTTGTTGAAATGTAAATGATGCCAGACAGAGAGTGTTTATTTGAAATATCAGACACCTTAGCTGAGCTTTTATTTTCCCTAATTTCCTCCTTACAAGTTTTACTCCTTATTTTCCACGACTCTGAAAAATTAATTCGAAGGAAGTGCCTGTTCTGGAAAGAAAATAGCTTGTGCTCTTCGCCTCTCAGCTTGATGAATAAGGGTTTCCCTCAACCTACCCACTCCAGCTTCTGTGTTCTATACGCTTCCCTTCCATTTTGCCTTTATCTCTCTTGGGGAAAAGGAGTGAAACTGAAGTGCTGAGGTAACACATTGTTCACCCTGTTTGTCTGATGGATTTTTCCACGTACCTGCTGTCTGTTTAAGATATAAACTCTTAGTGGAAAGAAATAACTACCATTTCATGTTGCCAAAATGCCTGGTACAGTGATGGATTGCTACTTATCCAAGACACATCCTATTCCTTTTCTTTTTCTCAGGATATGAAAATGTGCAGAAATCTGCTTGCTCTGGTGAGTTTTTAAGAAACAAACGTAATGGGGACAAGCATTATGATGTTTACAACAGCAATAAGAACACTACCAGACTTTAAATGGTTTTCTTTCACATCCAACTCAAATGAATCTCCCTGTTAAATTTTAGTAATGCCAATTTTACTGCATTCCAAAGACAACTTATGAACCTGAAAATATATCTTGGACTCCTATCAGAGATTTTCCATCTCTTTTCCTTCGTAGTTACATTGCTCCAATTCTGAATTCTGCTCCTCACATCTCTCCCTATCCATATAATGAAACTCCTGTCTGCTCCAGCAAATTGTTAGCTGTCATCTGACAAAGTTATTTATCTTTCCCCACATTATTCCAGATCCTCTCACAGCTTTTCCTTAGAGCTGATATCTCCAGCTTCACATAGTTTCTGTATGTCATCTCCACTATTTTCTACCTTTTTCTTTTTTGTTTTGAACTCACCTTTCCCTCAGCTCCTTCACAAAATCTTTGAAATTTTGACTATGTGTGTTGTTTCAAAGGCTGCCATAAGTCCCAATGTGTGTCAACACATATGGAAGGATTTCAAATAGTTTCATGTTTCTGTCAAGTCTTCCATTTTCTCTAAGAAGCATTTTCAGGCCAGGGAAAGAAAACAGCTCTTTTATAGATTTCTTCTGTTGGTATCACATGTTCCTCAATATTATTTTGCTCTGATACTGAGAGAAATATCTTTCTGCAGTTGATTTCCTAAGTATTTTTTTTTTAGTATTTTGATACTTAAGCAACATTAGAATATATATTGGGTCTCTTTTTTGTTTGAATTGCAGTTGTCACTATTCTCTCTCTCACTGCTTTGTTGCCTGTTCTTTACCTTTCAAGACGTGTTCTGAAAGATTTCACTTTCCCGGGTAATACAATCAGCGTACTTTTCCAAAGCTAAAGCTCTTCTCTTCTGCAGCAGAGCCAGCAAAATCAAGCCTTCAAATGCCAGACAACTCCCCTGTTCTTTGGAAGAAGAACGTTTCACTCCCACCGTCGATCAGAGCTGAAGTGTTCTCTTTTTCTGCATTTACTGCTTATATTCTTGAGTGAGGATTCCTGACAGCTGACTCCTCTCTCAGCTGCAAAACATGGGAACACTCGGATCTTGTGCCGCCTGGCGCCATGCTCTTAGAGCTGGTGACTGGATCATGGAACAGGAGCTCTGGAGATCTGGAGAGGTTTTGCACATGCACAAGGGAATCGTATTCCCAAAAGAAGAATCTGTGAGGTGGAAACTGCTGGAAGGGCACCAATAGGATTAGCCTCTGTAGTGAACACTAAGGAACCAGAGGGACCGCTTTGGCTTTCTGAATTCCACCAGCACTGCAGGCTGTTATCTCTGTCCTCAGGAAATAGGAGTCAAGGATCTGTTATTTGAAGAGTATGAATCAGGACATGATTTACCTTTTTGTGAAAAACAACCCTAATCATTCATTATTTTCACCATTATGTTATGATTAGTAAGTCTGAAATATACTTACTGTGGAGAGTTTTGAATAAATCTCCTCAGATATCTGGTCAGAAAGAAAACAAAAAACAAACAAACAAAAAAAACAAGTAATGCCTTATCATTGAAATTTTAAAATCTATTGCTTGAATAGATTAGGCATTATAGTATGAGGAAAAACATCTTTCGCTTGCTTTCAAAATGGGTTAATGAACAGAAAATTTTTTTTAGGACTGGTACACTTTGTTTTCTGCCATCAATCACTTTAATGTCCTAGAACATTCTGAACACATGTTCTGCTGTCTCTAATTGACAGTGAGGCAATCTAATTAGAGGAAGATACATGCAAAGCTATGCCATTTAAGGTGAACACATCATGAGGTAATTCTAGAGTCATTTGAATGAAATGGGCTAAAGATGCAGGCTCACAGACTGACTGGAATGCTAAAAGGAATATGTAGCATTTGGGAGATATTTTTACAGATAAAAGGGACAAGAGAAACCACCCTGGCAAGAAGGGTGTGCAGAAATGAAAAGATACAATTTCAGCCAGAATAGGCAGGGAATCCACTGATCCAAAACCAAGCAAATCAAGCTTAAATTTTCAAGGTACATAAATAGTTCATCACAATTTGACAGAATCTAGTAACAGAGGTGTTAAAATCAAAAGAGTAACTTGGGAGGCATTTATTTCTAGATACTCTTAATGTCCTCTGTCTCAGAGTTCTTCAAATAACCTCATATAACTATGGATTAGTTACCTTAACTTTTACCTTCTTATGGTTTAAGGAGTCCCCACCTGCTGTCTTAGTTCCATGGCACTTTGGCAATATTGCATCCAGCCTTTGGAGCTGTTCACTCACAGTGCTCACTGGTGAGTGGTTAACTGCAACATAGATTGGATAACTTGAGTAGAACGCAACTTTTGAGCCCTCAAATATACAATATAAGGTCTCATTCATTCAGTTTGATGATGGCACACATGATGTTGACACTGGATGATATAGCTAGTCAAGGAAGATGCATAATTTTATATTAAATGGCAAAAAATATGAGAAATTACATATTTTTTTAGCCAAATAATCAGCCACTTTAATCAGCAGTAGGTGGGTCGCTACCCCCATTTGGCCCTTCTTTTTAATAGAAGAAAATATTAGCACATTGGAATAGTAGTGATTTATGAAGCAAAATTTAAAAGAAATGCCATCTCATAGTGTTAATGAAGGCACTAAATGCTTTGCTTCATAGAATCACAGAATCGTTTTGGGTTGGAAGAGACCATAAAGTTCCACCCCTCCTCCATGAGCAGGAATGCCTCCCACTAGGCCAGGTGGCTCAAAGCCCCACCCAGGTTCCCCTGTGATAAACACAAATGAGCTTCCTGTCAGGTCACACTAACACTCAGAGGCTGATTTACATGACATCAGTCAGCAGAGAGGTTGAAACTTGCTTTAATAACAGTGCTGCTGGGGGAAAAAAAGTAAAGTCTTAACCCCTTATATAACATACTTCTTACATATGTACTCCAAAAATGTCTTTCTGCGAGGTGTGTAGCAGAAGAGCCCCACAGTTACTTTAAGTGAATGGCATCATCTAAGGCCTTGCTTAATGCGTTGACATTTCTCCTGACATGAAATAAGCTGACATTAGTCCACCTATTGCTGCCAAAAGCAGAAGTGCCCTTCAAATGTACCAGAGCATAATGACTTCTACTAAAACAAGGGAATTGGCACCTAGCTGAATTTCAATAGTTCCCCTGAATGCCCTGACTGACAAGTTAAACACGGTCCCATAGTGTGTTTGCTGCAGTGTTAAGGCAGGCACAGCCCAGAAAAGAGGAGTACTACCCAGGGAACAAGGGGAGGATGTGGCTGGAGATTCTGTAGGTAAAACCAAACGTGGCTTTGCCATCTGCTCCAGTGCATAAACAGATTAGGAGTGTCATGCTTTTTATATGGATCAGCTCATTTCCCTCTCATTAAGTCACTGAGGCTATGTAAATCCAGCTTTGCTTTGACTAATTTGAATTTAGAACAATATCTTATCTCACTGGGCCACCCAGGCAAAAGTGATAACATAAAGGAGAGTGTTTTTCCTGTCCTGTAATTAACATTTCATAGCCTCTATCTGCAACAAATTATCAGTTCAGAGTCTCTGCTGTTTCTGTAATCCAACCTGCTCAAGCAATTGGTGTATGAGCAGACATTAACGCAGAGACTGTTTGATATGCTGTGGCATCATATCTGGATTTTTGAATATATCTGTGGAAGCCATCTTCCAAAACCAGAGAGACAGGATCTTTCCACAGCTCTAAATATTTACAGGATTCATTCCATTTTAATGTGGTGCCTATAATAAGAAAATGGTGTTTTATCTCAGTCTTTAGGGAATATCCAACTCTGCCCTGATTCATGGCAAAATTTACTTTATTAGCCCCTAAAAATAATGATTCGTCTTGCTCACTGTGACGATTTGACACTGCACGTATGAAGACCTATTCTAAGCAGTTTCTAGTGGCATTCTTCAAAAAAAGAAGCATACCTCCAACCTCCTTTTCTGTGTCTGACTAACACAGCACCAGGCAAAATGTTCCAAGGAGGGAAAGCAGTACTCAGTTCCCTCTAAGTGGCTTGGTGTGCCAGCATACTGAAGGCACACCACGAGGAGGTATAAATCATGTAGAAGTTCCTGCAAGCACCTTTCCTGATGAGCTGAGGTCAGCTGGGCTGTCCTTCCCCAACAGCTGTGCCTTGAGCACTGCTGTCACAATGCACACAAACGGGTTTTGCTTGTGAAAATCCCATCTCAAGGGTGAATTAATGTGTTACTTTCGCATTGGAAGTCACACCAAAATATCCCTTTCCAAATCGGCATAGTCACACCCAACAAATTTTCAAGTTTCATCTTAGCTTATAACAAAGGAATATTGTCTCTGCAATGTTCAGCCTGAAAGCAGTAAAAGAGGATATTGCACATTTCTTTGATATTCTTTAATATGTCTAGATGAAAAATTCCTTCTCTCAGGAATGTTCTTCATAGTTCTTCAACCACCATCAAAATTTCTTTGCTGAAGTTTCACAGGATTTCCTTTGTTCTAAGAATTGTATGGTGATAGCCAATGAGCTCAAGCACAATTAGATTAACAATAACTTTTTTTATCTGTTAACATAAAATCCAGTATTTTATCAAGAATTATAAGTGAGGCCATGAGGAGGTGTGATTTCCCCTTGAAACAAGGGACAGTTTTAGATCTGATTTCTACGGAGGGACTATTTTGCTTCTGCAGATGGCAGCAGGTAAAATTTCTTTCCAATAAATGCTGGTGTCCTTACACTTTCCACTGAAATGAACACAATCCAAACCTTTAACGCAATGAAACGATCAAATTTCTCCATCAGAAAAGTTGCCTATGGAGTGCATTCAGAGGGTCAGATCTTCATTTCCTCTAAGGCACTCGGATGGAACTGTAGTGTAAATAAGAATTCCGACCCTGCCTTGCTAGAGATTTGTGGTGTATTAGAGGAAAAACAAACAAAAGAGAGAAATAGAAAAACGTAAAGCTATGAATGCAGCTCTTTGTAGAAATGGGAAGAATATACCAGGAGAAAAAGAAGAAAACTTTTATTAGAGGCTAGCTGAGGGATAAAAAAGCAGACAGGTTGGAACCTGGTTAACAGAAAGGGATAATATAAAAAAAGTTATATCAGCTATACAGAAGGCAAAACATCTTTGACAATAAAGATGCACTTAGCCATAAGAAATTATAAGGGATTTCTTATCGACCAAGTCAGGATGAGGAAAATCATGAAGTGTTGATTAACCACAAATGGCAAAAGTCAGAGTTTGCGTGTTTGTGTGCATGTCATTCTCTGTTTTTCAGACATGTGTTTGCATTGCTCTGAGATGATAGACAATGTCAGCAGGAAATGATTCATTCTGAAAATGAGGGTGGCTTTATGCATGTCTCATCAGTGAGTTCTATCCAAATTGCAGATTCATTAATAATGACAAATAATTCATCCCAGGGGAATTTTAGTTATTTAGCTATCAACTCAAAATTCTGAAGATAGTTTCAGTAATTTTTCTTTTGCATTTATCTTACTAATACGTTTTCTTTACACTCTTCCCTCTGCTTTTAATTTTGAAGGACATTTTTTTTTCTGTTCTCCTTTTTATACAACAAAGGAACATCCATTAATATCACATGCATAAATGTTATACAAAAAGGCTGTGATAAATCAAGTTCAAATAAGGGCTTCTTATAAGTGTTCTTACTTATCAATTTACCATTATACTTGTCTCCTACAACGTTAATAATTTTTTTTTCCCCCTTAAAGAGAAATGTAAAGGCAGGAAAGATCTGTACTGTGTATGTTTTGTAGCAACTGTTTCATGAGCTATAAAGTCGCAGCTTAAAGAAATCAATGAGATAAATTCAGTAGAATCAGTACTCCACTCATACTACCTTGGGCATACAGTTGTAGAAATACAAATGTATAAAATTTCTTTCTCCTGTCCAATATGATCCCTACCAATATCCCTCAGGGATGCAAGGGAAAGAAAATAATGAGACTTGTGTTTATATTTGGAGTGTCGTGACACAGGCCTTATCCAAAATACAGTTATGTAAATAAAATGTAGTTATTACGTATCACCGCAGTCTCTGGGTCAGTGCTGTGTTGGAATATGTGTATCAGCTGAGGACTAGCCCAGGCAACCTATTTCTCTTGATGCCTTGCAGAGGCTGACCTGGAACAGAGGCTGGACAGAGTGAAAGGATAAAGGGCAGGGATTTAGTGAAAGGCCTTCACAGGGCACACCTTGGGCAGTGCAGGAGTCTCGCAGAGACTGCACCCAGGATGGACACAGTCACAGGTTTTTGGGACAGATATAAGTTCTGTTCATTTGCATATTAGAGGTTAATTGTCCAATTACAGCTTCAGGCAGTGCAGTCCCATTCTCCCAGTTTGCTCCCCCCAACCCACTTTTGTTTACATTTCTCAGGGCCTGAAACAGTGAGGTGTCCTTGATTCTCAGGCCTAGAGAGGAATTGTTGTGTCTGACCAAATGGGAAAAGCAGTTGCTAACACCCTACATGGAGCTCAGAGTTACACACTAAAGAATTGCAGGATTACAAACATATAAAAATATAAAAGCTAAAATCCTAAGGCATCACTCTGTGCCTCCCAAATAGGCCCTACATGGCCTTTGCTGCTCCTGGTCTTTACAATGGGTTGCTGGGCACCCTGTTTCCTTTCAGTCTGACAGCACGTCCCAGTTAGGCAGTCACTCGTTTGTACTGCTGAAAACAATGACTGAACTGAAAGGAAGGCCATGGAATGGATAGGACATATGGAGATGGTTTACAGAGAAAGTGAATTCCTGGACCAAAACTGGACCTTGCGGTTCTGTTTCTCTCACCTATCCAGTGAATCAGTAATGCTAAATCCTCTAAGTATTTACTGTGGTGAACATATATCACTTGGTAGCTCTATGGGTGTAAATAGGACTGGTTTGGGAAATACCTTTGACAGCCACTATGGAAAGCTAAGCTTAGACACTGAATCTGCTACAATTCTTCAGTCCTTTAAAAGACAGGATTACTACAGTTTTGACAAGAGAAGGACACAAGAAAAATAGCTGACATTTCCCCTCAATCCCATTCCTATGGACTCCTAAAGTGCAGCCAATTCTGCTTCTTCACACGCCTTGGTGTGCTGCTAGACAGCAGCATGACAAGAAATGATGAATTTGGCTGTTTGGTAAATCAGTGAGTGATTAGGTTGGCCCACTTTTAGCATGGTGAGATGACTGCTCTCGACTCTCAGTTCCAGCTCTTAGATATTTCATTGATGAGAGCAACTCAAGCACTGTTTAAAGGTAACAAAAAGTACTAATTTACCTTGGAACAAACCTCATGTTCTGCTCACCTCCAAGTTTGCACTAAATTTGTATATCTGCTGCGTGATCTGCTTTGGTTTCTGGATAAAGGGTATTTCATTTTTCATTTGCTCTGAGGAAATGCATCTGTGCAATCGATAAAGAAGTGAACATACTTTTACTCCACAATGAACAGAACATGTGAAATGAATCAGTACAGTAAAAATTGTAGCCACAAACATCTTGACAGCTCTGGCTGCGATAGGTAGAATTTGACACTGGTTGGTAGTTGGCAAGGGTGGGGTGGCATTACCTCTGAGAGGAGTGATGAGCTTTGATGCATCGTTGAAAAAGTTCAGTGAGATTCTGGGAGACACACGGAGATCACCCGTAGCCTGCTGGTGGCCTAGGCTTAGCTCAGTGGTGCTGATGTTACGTGGTTTGCTCAAGAACTGGACCAAAATCTGCCCGTGTCTCTTTCTGCTGCCGGCTTGTGCTCAGAGATGCCACTGCAGCACGCATCCATGCAAGAAAGAGCACTCCCCTCTGAAGCCAGGAGATTGATACAATATGTGAAATTCCTCTTAGTTAAGTAGCAATTACAATTAGATTTGACTGTATCATGCAACTGTACTTTGAACAAGGAGAAAAATATGTACTTCTTTTACTCACACCTCCAGTCTTGTAGTCAGTGGAAAGAACCAATCAATTCCTGAATTGAAGGATATGTTTATTTTAATGTACAGTTTTAGAAATGATAATACTTGAAATTAATTCTACTATCATGACCTACTTTCATTCAGAGAGTCATCAGAGGACATTTTTATCACACTCTTTTGTTTTTCCTTCTTAAAGAGCAGCAAAAGAGTGAAGAGACCATGGCTACTTTCATACCAACTGTTTTGAATTATTTATTCAGATATTAGCAAAATCCTCACACTCTTGAGGTCAGTCATTTGAATACAACCTAACCTGGAGGCAGCTCTTGTTCAGTGAAAACTGTTCTGAGAAAATCACAGGAAGGATATGCGAAGTGTAATACTAACAGATTGACTCATGGTTATGTCATCAGGTTCAACACTTCCTTGATTTATGAGGTTAAGACTGTTTCGTTACTTTTAAGAATAGTCCTTTACTGCAAAAATAATTTGTCTCATTTTTCAACAGCACTCACAACATTATGCAGGTCTGTAAGTTATTCCTGCACAGAGCATTCATAAAGAAAAGATCAGGGATGCTCGAGGGGAATGACATCTTTAGTCGAGTGGGGCCAGACACTTCACTCAGAGATATGCAATATGATACCTAATGCACTTATCTTACCTAATGTTTTAGTTCCCACTGAATCAAATACTTTCATTCATTGTAAAGGTCTGGTGAGTGTGCATCATCCTCAAACTGTATCTCATTGATTAGGAAAATTTTCTTGCAGATTGGGTTATTGGTATGCTCAGTCTCTGGTTATCATTAAATGTCTTGGTCCAACACGGTAATTTTAAAGTTATACCACAGAAAATATATTTTTGCTCTTAATTATTTGCTCCTAATTTTTCCTATGATCCTCTTGAGTTTTGTGGCCAGTTATAGCTGCCACCATAGCAATACTGTTGGTTATGTCTGCACGTCTTCCCAGGAACAAAGCAAGTGCTGGTAGCTTGGGATAGGAGATGGGAGGATACATGGGGGTTTTTAGCAGCTCGTCGCCATAGGATTTCTCTTCTCTGTTCTGCTGCAGCACAGGATTCCAGATTTCAACATGCTGTTGTCACACCTGATCACAGCTTGGTCACCAGAGGAATGCACTTTGTGAACCTCCTACCTCCTTCTGCTGTCCTTCTGTGAAAGAAGACGAGAAAGCAGGGAACTGGGCAAGATCCTGCTGCTCTTGTAGGACAAGAATAGATGCAGGCCTGGCTGTAATGATGGAGGACATCACCAAAGGGAAGGGTTTTCTGCTCCTGCTATTGTAAATGGGATGAGAAAGAGGAGAACAACTTTCGGGTTTGGCAAGATTCCCCTCTTGCAAGACTAGCCAGCATGCCCTTTCGTGGTCTTTAACCAGCTTTACATGCACTGAACCCATCTTTCATATAGTTTACACTTGAGCATGAAACCATGATACAGGACTATTATTCTACTGGCTTGTGTCTCAAGGGCCTCTCTCTTCTCGGGAAGAAGGGTTCCATTCACATTACTGGAATTCAGAATCCTCATAAGCAACCAAAGTTCAGGGACCTAGTGCCAAGCAGTAGAAGAGCTCTTCTCAACGTACATTCATGGAGTACAAGAAATATTTTCTGTGTTTCTGCAGCCAGCTTTATTTGTGATGCAAGAAAAAGGCTTTGCAAAGGGGCCAGATTGCCTGGCAGCAAATATATAAATAATACTTTACAAGACACTGTGAAAATGAACCTTTTGTGGACGCTGTGCTGAGAGAGTCTTGAAAACAATCAGGGGGTGAAATGGCAAGTAATTAAGGAACAAAGTATGAAAGCCACAATGTCTACCAGAAAGAAATAAACAAACAAAGAGCTAGAACATTGTTAATCAGTGTTTGGATTAGAACGCAAGATATGGCAATTCATTCAAGGAAAAAGAATGTGACTTTCTCCAGATAAAACAGCTATTGTTGTAGGATGCACTTCATTTTTTCTATTTTCTCTGACTAATTCTTGACAAAACATGAGAAAATCACAGCAGCCGAATAACAAGAATGTGCCCTTATATAAAGTTTTCTCCTTTTCTTTCTCTACTGAGGGGTCAAGGATTTTGTGCATTATGTACTTTATTTCAAAATATCCCCACATAGGGATACATAGAATTAGCAATAATCAATCTAAATCAAGGCACCTCATCATCATCCTCAGGACATCTCTGCTAAATAGTCTCTTGATTAGAGCTGACAATTCCAAACATAACATTAGGCCTCCCTAAAACATGTGTGCCATTTTGGTCTCTCATTTTGCCAGAAAACTTATGCTATTTGAACAGCTGTACAGATCTCATCTCTTTTTTACCGAAAGCAGACGTTTTGTTATGAGAGAGGTAATAGGACAAGTGAACAGCAGAGACCCTTCTGTTCATACCGACCCATCCTGCTGTGAGTAACGGGTAGCTCAGGCACAGGTCAGCCTTCTACAGCTCAGCTGCACAGTATATACTAGAGAGGGAGACCCTTAGAAAGCTTTCTGAGCACCAAGACAAAGTAGAAACAAAAGTAATAATTCTGTGTGCTGCTTTTTGCCCTCTTATAAGAGCAAACTAAGAATTAACTGCAAGCAGATGGGAAGTTATCAGCACTCTATCAGTAGTTAGCAGTCTCTGAGAGTTTCAGCTTGTACGCCTTCCCTAGTAGACAGTGACTGACACCAGTCTCGAGGAGGACTCTGAAGGGATTCTGTGTAAATGGCATAAAAAGGAATAGAAAAAATGTGTCACTGAGTTGGTCCAGAGGGCAGCACCACATTCAGCACTGTAGTGTAACAGATGTAGCTACTCCTCTCTGTTGGTATGATGGTTTGGAGAATCAACCTGTACAGCAGCTGCATGAGGTTACAAATGCTTCAGCCCAGATTCAGAGAGATATTTAGCACCTTACAGCTTGCTGAAATGAATGGTGTGTACATCCTCCTAAACCTTTGTGAATCTAGTCTGTTCAATACACCTTCTTCAAACAATCAGTTTTACTTTAGCACACACAGCCCTTCCCTTTCTCCTTTGTCTAACATTTAGTCTGGGATTGCAATGGCTGTAACAATGCCCCTAATTAATGCAGCAGAATGCAAAGAGATTTGTAGAGCCAAAAGGTTGCTACTGAAAACACACTGGGAGAGTTTTTTGAGGAGCTTCTTCAGATTAGCTCTGGAGAGACGTACATGAGTCTGAAATCCCATTAGCATCTGGGATGCACTAAGTTTTCTCCTAGACACACCATCCAGTTTAATTTCATCCAAAAGGAAAAGTGGTTTTGTGCTTTGAGACTGCTCTGTGATGCAAACCAGAAGAAAGTTACAGGAGACCACTGGGAGATTCTCTTCTGAAAAGAATGCATGGTCTTTGCTGCAGCTGTAATGCAAAGGTTCTTGAGAATGTCAGCAAGGATCATAAACAGAGTAGTGTTAGTCCAAAGTGGCTCTGCCATCAATCCATACACACTGGATGATAAACTCTGGCAGAGGGAAGATGGTTCGTGAAGGACCACTTGGCTGTGGTAAGCATGTCACTTATTTTGGAAACATGTACTATTTATATATCCTAAATTAATGGATTTTTTCTGTTACATATGTCCACATAGACATGCATATTTACACGTGCAGCATTCATTTACACACAGCAGATAAATGAAAGAAACACTACCTTAGCTTCAAATAGACTTTTCCCTGTGTGACACAGTAAGTAAATACTATTCCGTGAGGTGAAATCACATAACTTGGTGTCCCACAGTTCTGTTTCTTCCATCTGTCTCAAGGAATGCATTAGAAGGCGGAGCAAGATCATATCAGACATTCTGAGGTCACAGGCATTCTGAGGCCACCTTAGCTTTTCACCTTACGGTTACTTGGCATGAAAAGCAAGAGCAGAGATTAAAATGCTGCTTACAGAGGAACTGCTACATTTTTTCAAGAGAGAATCATTATAAGCTAAAGCCTTTTCAGAACCAAACACAAGTTCCAACTTTAAACAGAAAATCCATTAGAAACCACTCAAAATATTCCTCTCACTTTAACTTTGTCTGCCCAGCCCAGCAGTCTCTCCCTGCCATACATGTGGCTGTCTGCACCCAACTATTTAGATCAGGTAGGATTTACCCCAGGGAGCGTCATCCATCTTGTGAGCCAGGTTAAACCTAAATTAGATTTTCCTAAAAGGAGAAAGTTCTTTAGCCTATGAATACAGACCATTAACTGCAGCTTTATTTGTAACAGAAAGAGCCCTAATCCAAAGGATAAAGAGCCTCCTGGATAGAAACACGTTTTTCTAGCAGATGAAAATATAATGTAGCCTGTCATTGATGTGTCATAACAGGAAAAAAAAAATCAATAGAGCGAAAAAGTTTCAAACAGGCAATTTAATTTAGATGGTGAAACAATAACAACACTGAAAATATTTGTATCTAGCTGGAAATTGGAAGTTGCTTGCAATTGGATCACTGTAATGACATCTAATTTAGATGGGTAACATCCAACAGGTATAGCTTAACTCTACAATGTGCTTCAGATCCTCATTTCTGTGTTATTTTGAATGTCCTGAACATCTCCCTTCCCATCTGGTGGCTCTGACTTAAACTATTTCCCTCCTGCATACCTACTGCTACATTCACAACAGGAAACATCCATGAAGTCAGCTTCCGAAGTGGAGCTAATGGACAGGTAACAGAGGGACTACCAGGCAGTTTTCTGCCTGTATGATGACAGTGCTGCCTGACTGCTGCATGGCAACCCCAGCTGGCAGTTCAGCCACACACAAATGTTTGCTCGCTCCCCCAGAAGTATGAGGGAGAGATTCAGAAGGGTATTGCTACCTCAGTGTACCCACTTTCCCAATTTCTGTGTGAAATAAGCTCCCATTTCTTAAAAAAGACGCACATAACAGTTTGGCATCTCAGAATTTTTCAGCTTTTTGGATGGAATAAAAATAATGAGTGAGACATGATTCAAACCATACCCTGTTATTGACCCATCTATTGCACAAAGGTTAAGCCTCTTTTCATGCCATTCAGACCATTTCCCTTCATTGTTTATGTAAAGCATATTCTCCAAGGCAGCTTCTGTTGACAGATCCAACATGCATTCACAGTTTCAGATATAAACAGATACTGCTGGCAGATATGCCAGAAGTAGGATTTATTTTATGTTCTCACAATTAGCCACATAAAGAACATCAAAGAATGATTCCCAGCGGGATTATTAATACTGCTGCTATTATTATTGTTGTTGACAATGATTCAGAGAAATAATCAAAATGTGGATAATAAGTAGCCTGTGTAAGTACAATACTTAAAGCCTTCGAGTGTTTTAACTGTCTCATTTACACTTGCAGATATCCAACATTTCTGAAACCCAATTAAATAGATAATAGCTGCATCCAATAAAATTTGAAAAGCAATTGTGCTTGTTTACTGCGGTTGTCTTTGAAGCAAATGCAATTTTCCGTGCCTACTTCATAGGTCAAATTTTCAGGCCAATGCATAGCATAATTTCAGTTATGTGGATCTGAACTTATACAGTGTGGTACCAGTCATCATTTTTTTTCTGGTGGCAGAAGTGCACTTGATCTGGTACAAATAACTCTGTTGCACATTGCATAGTAGTTTAGAGGATAGGGAATTAATTATTTGTTTAGTTCTTCTTTGATTGAAAGAAAGGATAACAGAGAAGGTACAAATGGGCACGGCTCCAAATCCATCTCTCTAGGATTTGTTGATAGAGTAGGTACAACTCACTGTTTTTCAAGCTTCGTGATCCAAAACAAGTGTCAATATTTCCTGCTGTTCTTTTAATATACAAGAAGAGAGGAGCAGGGTCTCAAAGACTGCAAAACTTTGCATGCAGAAATTGCAGTGGAACCAACTGCAGTTAATTAGGACCAAGAATCCTAATATTTTATTATCTTCCGTGTGCAAAATAGCCCTAAAAACGGCAGTGTCTCTGAATGATTATGGAGGAGAAGAGCTAATAAATAAATGCAGGGTTACAGAAAAGGCAACAAAAACATATTACTAAAGCAAACTTCATTAAGAAAGGTAAATAAGAAGAGATTTGTGTTTGAAAATACTTGCGAACGAGGACTTCTTTTCCTTCCCGGTTAATGAAGTTTTATTCAGTTCTGTAGAGGGATAGTTCATTTTCCCTGTAAAAACTATTCCTTAGACAATCAGTATCACAGAGCATCTGCTCTTAGAGTTACTTGGAACTGAATGGATGGACAAGCATGTGCTACCGACTGATCTGAATAACTCGAACAGACTAGAGCAGAAATAATCGAGCGGTGCACCTTTTCTTTGTCCCGTAAGAGGTGAAAGAGTGCTGGATAATATTGTGGGTACGTGCTCACGGCCCTGGGCAGTGCCATTGCTATTGCTCTAACTCTGCAGCTGGGGACAGCTCAGCAAATTGCAGAACCCCCTGGTGAGCCCTCCCAGGGCTTTGCTAACTGGTTCAGCCGATGTTCTGCGCTGATTCCGCTGATGGCAGACCACTCCTCCACATTCAGTGCTCGTGGGAAGCTACAGTGGGAAGTGTCCATATCACCATCCTTGCTGTCATGAGATCCGCTGCTCTCACAAGGTGAAATTATTCAACATACAACTGTTACCTGTGGTGACAACACCTTTCAGTATGTTTTGTCAGATATCTTTCACCCCTAATTTTTCCTCATCTCATCTACTTTTTTCTAAATACCGGACATTCAAAAAGATCTTAAAGCTTTGGCTGCATGATGACCTACAGTCTCATTTTTCTTTTGTTTTGTTTTTGTTTTGGTTTGTTTTTTTCCATTGGAAATTTCCAGGCTCTTTCTGTGTTCTCCAGTAGTCAGTTGTGCACATGAGTGTTCTGAATGAAATATTTAGGTAAGTAATAAAATGGTTTCCACAGAGAAGCATCCAATATTTAGTACCAGATAACTGAGATGCAAGATAGAATTTAAATCACAAGTTAATCCTAATGATGTGACTGCAAACCTTCACAGCTGGAGCAATTTTTGTAAAAAAATATTCAGCTGCTAGTTTAACTGGTATTTAGATTACATCTTGTAGAAAGAGCAAAATATATACATGAAGGAAAGGTCAGAATTATCTCTTCGTCTGGGATTTTAGCTTTCTGTTTTTCTACTGAAATTATGAAACCCACTACACATGTCAACAAGGTCAATAACAGCTTGAAAAATTTGTAACTGTCTGTCTAATTCCTGTTGATTAGATAAAATTTCATTTTTCAGAAGATGAGGTTATTTTGTGTGCAAAATTTTAATCCCTGAAAGGGTCATCCATAAAGGATCTACATGAAGAAGTGTATTTTCCAGTGTATGGGAAAGTGAGGGGAATAGACAAGAGCAAGACAGGCAGATGGGGCTTTTTTTCTGCAGTGTAGGCAACTTTCCCCATTTTTGCCCTCTTGAGTTTGATTAATACGCAAATATCTATTAAACAAGGATATACTCACTAGTTTGTTTTTTTCATGGGCAGCACTCTGATTTATTATTCTACTCAAGATCTTTCTTTCCTGTCTTGCACCTTCCCCTACAGTCTGTCTTTGGATGTTCACAAAGCTTTGAGACAATCTCAAGATAGTATAAATGAAAGTGTGAAGGGGGGAGCTTAAGAAGGCATGAGGAATAAACTGTGTTCTCTGCTGCCACTGTTTCTCCATTTCTTGGTCCCATAAACCAGATATGAGAAACTGACTCCTTTCTGCTGTTCATCCTGTCCAACATTTCAAGGTTTTCTTGGTATAGCTCCTCAGATTATCACACTGACCATCTCAGTTTTCTTTCTCATTATTCATCATTTTAACATACTACTTATATTCATTCCAACAGTTTGGGAGTTTTCTTAACCTTGATTCTGTCTATCTTACAAGCTGAATTCTTACTGACTCTTGATGACATTGAAATCCTCTTAATTTCAAATATATCTTTCCCTCTTCTGACTGAAACAATCAGTCTTACAATCTCCTGCATATATTGAAATATCTATTTTTGCATCCACTCTGAACCCTATCTCAGTTGTCTGGTTGTTGTAAAATGTAGTTAGAAAATTAAATTTCTGTATATGTATAACTCCTTTCTTTCTACTTCCTATTCATTGGGTATCTGCCTCTCCAACACAAAGGTTAATGAGGAAATAATTAGGTATATTGACTTGGATCTCTCTGCAAACTGAAAAGCCAGGGTGCCTGTTTTGGATTGTCTTTCAGAATATAGGAAAATGTGTGATGTTCCTGAAGGAATCCTGTACTTAGAAGAAAGGGCCAACTGGTTCCATTCACATACCCTGAGCAATACTTGCAGACACAAAGAACGGCATTTTATAAACATATTAAAGCCTGCTTTCAAGCAGAATGCTGTCTTGATAATTTTGTGGTGCTGAAAACCTCAAAATTAATTGAAGACTAAATGAAACAAAAAAGCAGAATAAAACAGACAAAAATCAGAGTAATCACTGCAGTTTGCTCAGTAGAGAAATCCAAATCTGCTGCAGGAAAGACTAGATATTATTTTTATATAAATATGTCCACACTTTCTTGTTAAACACTTGTATCACGCACTACAGTAAGGACCACGTTGGACTACGAGTTCCATAAATATTTAAAACATGGAAACATGACAATCCATGAATAAAATATATTTTCTAAGAGGCTGAGTTCTCTGGAAAGTAGTGCTAAAATAGATGCCTGAAGGATATTTGCTAATCTCTTCGTGGAACAGCCTGTAGTGTACAGCTCCATAAGCTCTGATGCATTTCTCAGAAACTACTTTGAGGATTCCTTTCAGTAAAGCAACCATGGTACAGTGTGAAACACTCCAGGTAGCCTGAAAATGGTACTAAAAGGTAAGCAGTGTCCTCCACAGAATGGAGTTTACATCTGAATTGCAGTAGGCTTGATGTAGTGCCTGCTAGAACAAGTCCGGGAATTAGCTCATTTCTGTTTTCTTGATATTGCTATGGTACACAAGAAAAAATTAAAATGTTAAGTTACTTTTCACTGTCTTCTCCCCAGAAGTCTCCTTTACCTCAAATTACCCTCAATTTTAAATCAACTCTTGGGATGCCTCTTTAGAATAAGATTATATTTAAATTAATCTTAGCCCTCTCAAATGAGTATTATCAACATTACTAAGTCCCTTTAGTAAGTATAACACAGAAGAATACAATCACTGCAAATAAAAGCTCAATATTTCCCAACTGTTTATCATACTGTAATAGCAATTAAATTTCCCTGATCAGTTATGACACTGCAGCTGCTTTGGAAGAGAATCAGATATAAAGGCAAGATAATGTAGCACTTGTTAGCATTTGTGACTATGTGTGGCATATCCCTGAAGTATTTTCACACAAAGTCATGATGGAGGCACAAAAAATTTAGAGTAAATGCAAGAGTTCTCAAGACCAAAAAGATAGAAAAAGAACTGAGGCTCAAAGGTGGAGTGCCTTTGAAAAATCAAAGTTTAAATTGTTCAAAAGTATTTAAAGTTCAGCGAAACTATGCAAGATGAGAACCTGAATAACACCATATCTTTAATGCATGGTTTCTCCTTCAGCGAGACAGCTCCCTTCTCTATAATTCAGTGCTTGGTCTCATCTAAGTAAACTTGTGCTTCTGCTTAGTGACATGGAAGAGGCAATGCTGGGAGGCAGAGAGCAGAGACCTGATTTCAAACCACAGCTTAGTCCTACTGCCCACAGGCCTGAGCTCTCCTTCACTCTTGTAAATGTTCAACAAAAACATGTTTTGTAGCCATCTATACTGCAGACCTTAGCATGACAGAGGCTTATTTTATTCTGAGGAAAATTAGGAGTGTCTTCAACTATACCTCCTGCCAACATATTTACTTGGCAGATTTAAAGCCTGCCCTTCTGTTATAAAAATAATAAATAGGATAACCTTCTTAAATTACACAGAAATTCTTCCTGTTCAGATTAAACTTCCAATGATAGCTGTTGTTTCTCTTTTATGCTCAGAGTGCCCTCAAAGATGGTTATGAGCTGGGCTAAAAACTTTTGATTAAATTTGGAGTCATGCAAGCTTCCACCAGAGAAAGCAGAACTTTTCTTAAGGTGCCTACACAACTTGGTTTCAAAAGTCTATGTCTTTAATTAAAAAAAAACCCTGACATTAAAGAATTACTGATTTTGTGACCTAGGACTACTGTATGAAAAGAAGGTATCTTATGAAAACATATACCCACTTAAATAAAATGTTTTCTCAGGGAAGGAAATGGTTGGTTGAGAAACATACAGTGCTTGTGACACTGTGGAGAATTAGAATGATAGTCAAAAAAACCCAACATTTCTGGGATGGCTGTACTTGCTAATTTATTAGGATTGTAGGAGAGACTCTCAAATTCACTTTACCTTGCTAGTGTGCACGTCTTGGAAAGCACTTTATAAGCAAACCAGGACCATGAGGCAGGAATGATTTAGTGTCTATTCTCAGTGAATGAAAAATGCTGAATACTTTCCAGAAATGAGGGTACCGATAATACCCTTTCAATGAGTCTGCCTTTCTTCTCTCATTCCTCAGCACAGGGTTTCATACACAGGAGAAGTTAATATTTCATCCTTCTGACTATCTGTGATGCGCCCGAGTCCTCCTGTGGCTCCTGCAGATCCTCTGATTTCATTAGGAGTGAAGGATGGGTACAGAAAAATACAAAGAGGAGGTTTGAAGTGGAATACTCTCTCCTGTAATAAATGAAAAGATAGAGATATTTTGTAATTCACCAAAAAAACAATGGTTAGAGTATAGTTATAGAAAATACTACTCATTTAAAGAATTTTCTCTTATGTTTAGCAGGAGTCAAGGTAATACTTCAATTCATGCATTTATTTTATGCACATTTCATGGTTTTGATGGATTTCCTTTAAAACTTATAAACACCTCTCATTTTCTGAAAGGACTGTGAATGAAAGAGAGTGCATCTCAGGCACTGAAAGAAATTTCATAAAAGTGTTGCTATGCATTGTTTTGTGCATGTTTGTTGAAAAAATTTCTTACAAGTGGTAGAAGTAAGATAAAGGCACAATGATGTAGGAATATTATCTTTTAAGTTCTTTTTTCAGTGCTCCTTTCTACACCCTGTCATACTGGACTGAAGGTGTCATTGACAGAGCTGAATAAAACTATCTTTTTCTATTTCTTGTATTTTTAGTAGGGAAACCCAATGTTTTTCCCACATTTGCTCAGGTGTCAAGTTCAGATTGTATCATTAAACATATCCTGTGAAATTAGTAGTTTCAAGAGAAACCTCAAAAAGTATTCAAAAGCAGTTGCATAGCCTTGAAAATTCTATTCTCACTAACTCATGTCTTCAATATGCCTCAAGATCAGAAAATGTTAATATCTCATTAAATATTTTATTTTCTCTGCGTAAGAGTCATTGTCAACATGGAAATCTGAGAAATATCTATCTAGATGTTCAGTGTACTCTCCTAAATTTTAAGCACATAAGCCTTTTGATTAATTTCTGGTTTTAACTTAGCTATTTTTATCAAAGGTTCATAATGCTGCAGAGCCCCACAGAGTTAAAAAATTGAGAGTTTGACTTCATAAATAATTTGAACAGAAGGTCTGAAGATTTAAAATATTTTGGGAAAAGTCCTGTAGAAGTTATTAATTGCATTTTAAAATTTCGTGTCAAACTGGTTTCTCTTTGAGACCATGAAAGATAAGGTGAATCTTTATCTTCTTTTTCTGCTTTCAAATACGCACGAAGCCACGGAGGTATTTGAGAGTAGACAAAGGAAAAGATGCAGTGAAGTCCACACATGTCCACCTGTGATATGTTTGTTGGATTTAATTCCATGAGCATATTCACTTTAACATAACACCCCATTTTCAGCAAGTGCTCAGGAGTTCTAAGCTAACAGCACTGTGGTTTACACCCTCAGTTGTACACTTCTTTCACGAAATGCCAGAGTGATGTATGCACCTTTCTAAAGTGTGCATGCAACTTTCTGAAAGCTAAGTCTCCTAGCTTTTAATGGCATTTGTGGTCAAAACACTTGGACGTATTTGAAGATGCCAGCATGTACTCTTAATATGGCTAAAGATAGCATCCTTAAGACAGTTATCCTTAAACCACATTGCCACACAGCAAGATTTTATATTTCATAAGAGCAGTTAACTGAAAATGATTCACCAGATGATTCACCATATACATCTCCAGTCACCTCACACAGTCCCAGCTGCCAGCACATCATGCAGGAGGTATAATTTCCTCATTCTATGGATGATATGTGTATTAATTTAAATCAAGATAAGTGCCAGTATAACAAAGCCCTCAAACAGCCATCATTTAGCTCCTAGTCCTAGAACATAAGGCTGCATTTTGAAATTTTCTTCTTTGTCTTGAGAACATTTTGTCTTGAGACATTCTACGACATCCATCACTGACATTCCTGTGAATAGACTGGATAAACATCTTTCAGAAATACTTTCGCTGCGTTTGATCTCGCCTTGTGGCAAGCAATTGGATTAGACATCTTTGTCAAGGCCCTTCCAGCCATGTATTTATGACTCTTTGCATCTATCTTTCAACTTTGTTGAATACCAGTCAGCAAATTTCTGATATGTAGGGTTTTGACAGAATGAACAAAACTGTTACAGGCCTGGTTCTAACAAAGCAATTCTCCCATACTGAATCTTAGAGCTGTTTGAAGCCTATGGGTGTAAGGGTGGTAAATAAAAAAGAGCTGGAGAGAGTTTGTTTTCCTTGAAATACCAGTGCCTACACTTCCTTTCACATCCTCCATACTAGACCAGGATGTGCAAAACAAACATTTTGTAGTTACCACTAAGAATGTCTGAGACAGTGCCTCTCAATGAGTAAGGTTCTCCTATCCATAACCATGACACTGCGGCTTTCCAAATGTATATTCTAATTAAAGCTTTTCAGGAAGACTAATCTGCTAGAGTCACTTTTTCTAAACTCTAAACCTCTGGTGAGGTCTCTTGGATACATTTTTCCTGAGACCCATTATTAACGTTACTGATCTTCCCTTGAAGGTTGTTTTCACAGCAACTGTAAGACCTGCAGTATAGGATGTCTGATTCCTTCCCACACCCAGGTTGCTCCCTTCCCAATCAGACCCAGCAGCTGTTGAGTTTTGTCTCTGTTGATGTCTAGAAATCTTTTAGATGGGTATGATCTGTGCACTGAGAATACTACGGCTGTACTTCTCAGGGACGGAACCCTTGGAAGCAAAGGGAAGCTTTGGCAATCATTTCTGAGTTAATCAATGATTTCGGGGGTTGTTGCCTTTTTTTGTTAAATTTTATTTAATAATAGATTCAGCTCTAAATCAGTGCTTTATTTATTGTGTTCAGTTCTTATAGTGGTGTGGACTCACATAGATAAAAACAAGAGAAACAGTGTATTCAGACTCAGAAGACTGTTTTTTCCTGACTGATAGGCAGCAAGCCAGCAGTCAGGAAAAATATGTTAAGCACACAATGTTAACTCAGATTTACTGGCTTCCTCTGGTTGACTGCATCATCATAGGCTGCAGCTGGATAAACTTATTTAACAAGCAGATAGACACATCAAATCTGATTTCAGTGGGTTTATGTCAGATGTTTGAGGGCAGAATTCATGAAGGAATTTTTTTCCCATTAATCCCTGGGGCCGATATTTAAACTTGAGATTGACAAATAAAACTTGGAGAAAGTAAGATTTCTAGAAATTGAATAGAAAAGATGGGAAACAAAAACTGAAATAGTCGTCTGGAGCAGAAACAGGAATCCAAATTTCCCTTACCAGAGGTTAGAGCCGAAACTATTTGGCCACAGAGGGAGTAGAACAATGTATTCCCTCTTCCTCCCCTTCAGTCCAATGAATATTTAATAATTTCCAGCAAAGGAGAACAGTTCTGATGAGGATGAATAAAAAGGGCCTGTCTCAGGACACTGCACAGCTTGGTCACTGCCAAGCTGACACAGGTGTAGATCCAGATGAGATCTAAGCTTGCTTTTTCCTGCAGCCTGATAGTCTTTGAACTACAGGGAAAAACCTGAGGAGCCAGCAGCACATGTTCCTTTGGTGTCTTGGGCCCCACTTGGCTCTCTGACATAAGAGGGATGTCTGAGGACTTCTAAGGGATGACGCCCTGGGGATGAGGCCATCAGAAGAGCACGTACCCCTCCTTTAATTCCAGCGAGGCTTACTTGTGCTCAGCCCTGGGGTGCTTCTGGGCACACTGCAAGCAGAACTTCAGCACCGGCAGCTTTGATACTCCAGGGCGAAGCAGCAGGTAAACAGGATTTGGAGAATCTAATTCTTGGTGGGAGACATCCTAAAGCATCAACACCTCCCTGGCTTGAGCCCGCATCCCCTCTGTTCACTTATCTGTGAAATGAGGATTGTTTCCTCCTTTTGTAAAAAAATGTGAATGTTTTAATGTGTTTATTTAGCAATTTATATTTAGCCTAGGGAAAAACTGAAAGAATTTTAGTCAGAATTCTTGTTCTTGCCTTTTCATGCCTTCTCCTACTTCCATTTTTGTTTCTTTCAAGATAAATTGGTGTCATTTCACTTGTTCCTTTCCTGCCAAAGACAAATTGCATCATTTTCTTTTTATTTCTTTATCTCTTTTAGCCCAGAGAGATTCCCCAGCTTCTTAACCTTTTCATACTTTTTTACTTTTTTCTTTTTCTTTTTTTTGCCTAGGTGCAGTTTATATATTGAGATACTTTAATCCAGATGTCTCTTAAAGTAAAGTTTCAGAACAACTTTAATATACATTGAGTTAGGACTTAAGGGACTCACCTCCAACGTGATTTAGAGTAACAGCAGCATTAACACTACTGATATATTCCAAAATTTTACAGATAAAAATGTTTTCACTTATATCAGAAGCCTTGTATCATCTCTACAGTAAAATGAATGTTTCTCCATCTTTTTTTCTTCACTATGTTCTCTTTTTTTTCTCCTGTTTAATTTACATTTTCTATTTTATATTACAAAGTTTTTTCTGCAAAAATTTTATTGTGCTCTGGTTTTTCATTTGTATACTACATCGATTTTTTTTCTTACTTTCTTTGCAAGCCTAAAACTCTCCATTCACGCTCAGTTGAATACAAGAACTTATTTATTTGTAACATTGTTTCAGCTAGAAAAACACAGGTGTTTGAGGTTATCCCATCTCCCCCTCTAATCCTGCTGTCAGTATATCTATTCTGTTGTTGTGGAGGCTGCAAAGTGCTGCTTCACAGACCATAATACCCTTCAATTCCACACAGAGAGATCGCGTGTGTTGTCACAGGTATTATTAGGAGTTTCTGTTTGGTTTGGCTGCTACTTCTCACCGTTGCTTGAAAACCTGTTTATGTTGCTACACTACAAAAGAGCAATTCCAGGCCGTAAGAGAAAAGGACTAACAAAATCAAACAAACCACTCTAGAATGAGGTGCTGGAAAGCAGTGCCACAGAAAGGGACCCAGGGGTCCTGGTCGATGGCAAGTTGAACGTGAGTCAGCAGTGCCCTGGCAGCCAGGAGGGCAAACCCTGTCCTGGGGGACATCAGGCACAGCATCGCCAGCCAGGCAAGGGAGGGGATTGTCCCGCTCTGCTCTGCACTGGGGCGGCCTCACCTCGAGTGCTGGGGACCATTTGGGGTGCCACAATGTAAAAAAGACAAGCTATGAGAGTGTCCAAATGAGGACAACAAAGATAGGTGAAGGGCCTTGAGGAAAAGCCGTGTGAGGAGCACCTGAGGGCACTGGGTCTGCTCAGCCTGGAGGAGACTGAGGGGAGACCTCATTGCAGTTGCAGCTTCCTCATGAGGGGAAGAGCAGGGACAGACACTGATCGCGGTGGTGACCAGTAACAGGAGCCAAGGGGATGGCCTGAAGTTGCGTCAGGGGAAGTTTAGGATGGATATTAGAAAAAGGTTGTGCCTTTTTCACCCATTTGGGCACTGGAAGAGGCTCCCCAGGGCAGTGGTCACAGCCTTGAGGAGAAGCCGTGTGAGGAGCACCTGAGGTCACTTGGTCTGCTCAGCCTGGAGGAGACTGAGGGGAGACCTCATTGCAGTTGCAGCTTCCTCATGAGGGGAAGAGGAGGAGCAGACACTGATCGCGGTGGTGACCAGTGACACGAGCCAAGGGAATGGCCTGAAGTTGTGTCAGGGGAAGTTTAGGATGGATATTAGGAAAAGGTTGTGCCTTTTTCACCCATTTCGGCACTGGAAGCGGCTCCCCAGGGCAGTGGTCACAGCACCTGACGGAGTTCAACAAGCGTTTGGACAACGCCCTCGCGCACACGGTGTGACTCTTGGGGATGGTGCTGTGCAGGGCCAGGAGTTGGACTCAGTGATCCTTGAGGGTCTCTTCCAACTCGTTTTTTTCTGTGATTCTGCGATTTTGTGACTTCTGTAATCAGGTGTTTTTCACTGATATTAAAAGACATAAAAGAGGCTCTTTGTCAGTTCTTACAGGTAATGTGCCAGCTGATCCTTTTGTTCAAGAGTTGGTACATCTGTGCCGACTACTTGCTGCTTTTCAAGCCAGGAATCACTGAGTCTACTTGAATCAAACAAGAGATTTATGATTCAGGGAATTAGGACAGTAAATACTGTCCTGATTACAATGGGTAAGAAAAACAAATGGGCAACTTTGACTAGGAAGAAAATTAGACAGCCTTTTGAATTGCAGGATGTAATTAGGCTCATTAAGGACTCATTAAAAACAAATTGTATCTGACACATACTTAAAGCACTCATGTAAATGAAGTTGTTCAAAGAAAAAGCCATGAATATATTTCACCTTGTTATCTTCAAAGGTTGGCATACTTCACACTACAAAAGGATACACTTCAGCTCCCTTTTTGTTGGGAGAGGGCTTCTTAAAAATAAAATAATTGCGAGCTAGGGTAGAAGGAATCAGAGGAAGTTATTCAGATATCTTCTGTACTGAATTGGATCAATTGCAATTGGCCAATTGGCACATTCTTGGTAGACATCAGCTCAGAATTTTCGACAAAGGGGAATTGTAATTTGTCTCGGTGCCAGGAGGGAGTAAGTGAACTCTGCCCTTACTAGAAACTAGTGAAATTTTTCACTCATAATAGATTATAAAATCTATAATAAGTATGTATTAATTTCTGGAGTTCTTTTTTAAAAAAATAGCAAATAAATGCAAATATACATAATTGATAGAATGATGTTAACATGGGATTTTATAAATTGATATGACAATAACTTCAAATTATTTAGTCCAGATGACAATCTGATCTTGAGTGGTATCTGGAGCCAGGGGCCATGATCCTTAATCTTTGCTGATATGCTCAGTATTCGAGCAGCTCTCAAGCATTACATTTAAAATAAATGGCACAATCACTACAAAGGAGCAATGCTTTCCACTCCAGTCCAGAACAAGTTAACTGAGTCCATAGCTTTTTGTACAAAGTTGGATGCCACATTTTCCTGTCAAGTGATGATGAACACAGTGTCTCTAAGTCTTCCTTATGAAGGAGTTTCCACAGGATTTCTGTACATGGTCGTACATAGGGACAGAGCGTAATACTTTATGAACTGTATAAACCTTTTAGATTCAGAAGAAGTGTCCAAAACTATGCTGCAAAATGAAATGGAAATCAAGAAGCAGTCTCACCATGGCTGCTAGTACCTACTGATAAGCTGGCAAAGCCCCGTAGTTCTGAAATAAATTTATAGTATCATTAGAGTTCTGTAAATCTCAGTTTAAGCATAGACAGCTATTGTTAATTTTGCACACGTTAAATATTTTCTGGTTGAGTCTACAGTGTCAGATGGGATTTTCATACCTTTTTGTTTTAAAATATATGCAAATACCTTTGCGCTTTATGACTTTTGTCATATTCTTGTCTAGCAATGGTTTAGAAAGACAAACTGTAACAGCAATAACTTAGCAGAATGCTTGATTATCCACACTGAACAGAATTTATGAGAAATAACAACTGATACAAAGTTCATCATTTATAGTGATTATATTGTCTTTGGGAAAAATTAGCTTCTGTCTCTGTCATTATGATAATTAAAGTGTAATCATTTTTAACCTCTTATACTAATAAGCAAAACAATCTGATTACTCCTCACAAGGATGGGATCTGCTTCAATAAAAAGGAACAAAAAAGCACAGATATAGGAAACCATTTACAAGAGGTAAAACACACCTGAGTTTTTGCATGGTTTTCAGCTAGGTTGCAGAACTATGTCTAGCATTTTGACTTGCTTTGTACTAACCTCTAAGGGGGATATGCTGGGCTAGAGGGGCCTCAAAAGCTCATTCTGGTAAAAGCTGTAGCACTTCAAAATGGTGCTAAGTCCAGGGGGGAAAAAGCTTCACATGCCAAGCCTGAAATGGGAGAGGATGGTGCTCTGTGTTCCTCTTATGTACAAGCCTTTAACTAAAGTTCACCTGCTGCTTCTCCTGCATGCTGAAAGCAGAAATAAGAGGCTGTTGTGATATGTTACTCAAAAATCTGACACTTTCCAAGAATGCAGCTGGCTGGGTCTTTGAATCAGGAACACCTTTTCAAAGGCCAGTTAGAGTGTGACTGGAACAACTGTACTTGGTGTTGAGGACTCTCCTTGAATATAAGACTTTGGCCTTCTTCGTAATGGTGCTGGGAATAAATCCCTCACCATGGCTGCTGTCATGAGAGTCCTTTAACCCCATGACTCATGTCTAAAAAGTAAAACAGACTCAGGATTCAGAACTTTATGTGCTGGGAATATCCCATTTGATCACTCAGCAAATAAAGTTACACTATGTCCTTTATACACACCCAGCTGCATCCAGACATCCAGGTGTCAGTGCTCACACAGAGACCAGCCCCTTGCAGCTCTGTCACACAGGGCACTCCTTAGATGGTGACAATTTTCTGTACCTGTCAGAGTTTGACTTAAACCAGCTGGCACTGAGGAGGAGGCTGTGTACCCCAGATCACCACAGATCTCATGATGAGGATTACCACACCTGCTTTGTGCTGCTGATGGTACTTTTAGAGAAAGGAAATTATTTCCCGTTTGGTTTCAGTGCAAATCCACAGCAAAGCAGAGTAAGGAGTTACCCTAGAAAAAATAAACATTGACTGTGTCCCACCAGCCAGCCCCTGCCTTTCTGGTGTTTTAAAAATGTTTCATCTACAACAAAAAGTTTCTTTTTCTGAAGCCACTAAAATGTGAGTCACTGATGTGAACAGAAGCCATGTTGTAACCTGACTGGCAAACCAAGAGGCTTACAAGTCACAGAAGTGGTTTGGGTTTGCATGGCCAAGCTTTGGCAGCGGAGGGCGGGGAACACAGGGGTGGCTTCGGTGGGAAGCTGCCAGAAGCTTCCTTGGTGTGCAGCAGAGCCAGCATCAGGCGGCTCCAAAGATGGATGTGCCACTGGCCAAGGCTGGGCTGATTAGAAATAATGGTAACGCCCCTGCAACCCATGGAGATCCACAGGGATGGAGAAGCACACCCGCAGCCCATGGAGGAGACCCACACCAGAGCAGGATGGCTGAAAGGAGGCTGTGGCCCTGTGGAGGGCCCGTGAAGAGAGGAGCCCATGCTGGAGCAGCCTGTCCTTGGAGGACTGCACCCTGTGGAAGAGTGACCCACACCT
The DNA here is from genome assembly GCA_013398955.1 of Callaeas wilsoni. Lineage (NCBI taxonomy): Eukaryota > Metazoa > Chordata > Aves > Passeriformes > Callaeidae > Callaeas > Callaeas wilsoni. The sequence continues at coordinate 61,686 of VWPU01013087.1, read as the reverse complement.
CAGCAGGGTCACTTTGACAGGGGGTGCTGCCTGTGGGATTGACTCACACAGGAGAATTTCATGGAGAGCTGTCTCCCGTGGGAGGGACCCACAGTGCAGCAGGGGAAGGACTCCTCTCCCTGAGCAGCAGGAGAAACAACGTGTGATGAGCTGACCATAACCCCCACTCCCTGTCTCCCTGTGCCACTGGGGGAAGGGGTAGAGCTGAGAAGGAGGGAGGGATTGTGGGAAAGGCATTTTTAAGGTCTTGTTTTACTTCTCATTATTCTGCTCTGATTTTGTTAGTAATAAGTTCAATTAATATCTCTAATTCAAGCCCGTTTTTCCCGTGGTGGTATTTGGTGATTGATGTCTGCCAGTCCGTATCTCAACTCATGAACCCTTCGTTTTATTTTCTCTCCCCTGTCTAGCTGCAGAGGGAAGTGGTAGAGAAGTTCTGGGGGGTGCTTGGCATCCAGTCAGAGTCAACCCACTACGAGAATGCAACAAAGAAAAGCTTTGAAAGAGATAAGAACTACAGTTGAAAAAAAGATTCAATTGTTTGCTTCAGTAAATATTGATATTTTTTCTATACTCAGAACCATTGGAATGATTTGGTTAAATATTGTGATTTTGTTGTTTGCTTTTTTTAACATTCTAATACTTATATTAAAGTGTTTTATTTTTCACCAGGTTGAAAATTATCATTGAATACTTTTTCCTTGTCAAAAGGTGGGATCATAAGTTTTCTTTAAAGCGGTTTTGTTCTGTAACCTTTACAACTAAACCTATTCCTAATTCTGATTTTTTGTCCTACTGAAATTAGTTAGGAGAGACTCAAACGAGTACAGATTGTTCTTTACCGTCGTACTGTTGTCTTGAGAACATCTTATATGAATAAGCCTCTAAACTATTAAACAGTCTGAACTTCCTACATGATATTTCAGTTGCTATGCACTTTATCTGTGTTTTTTCCCTTGTGAGATTTTTGCGTCCTTAAGTATCTTGCCTGCCTGATTCTTGTACAGTTTTCCTTTGAATGTCCTGACTTTCTCATAACGGTGATTTGTGGAACTTATTAACTGTCTGGCACTGATCACCACGCTGCTAATCTCAGGAGAGAGTCGGATGCTGCTCCCAATTACAAATGCTGCACAGAAAACCTGGATCAAGGTCCTTATCTGACAGCAGAAGACATCTCTGTTAGAAGCAATAAAGTTCTAATCAGCCAGGAGGTAACACTTGATGAATATGCAGCAGGACAGTCAATGAAAGAATGTTATGACAACTCACAGAAGGTGTACTCAGAATATTGCTTACACGTAAAAAAAACCTTATTTTTCATTACTCAACAGATTTCTTTCTGTCTGTCCTATTAATGGGAAATCTCTGTTCTTTCTTGCAAACTTTTTTGCGAGATGAAAAATTATGAGTTGGATGAATAGACAGTGGCTGAGCAGGGCACTAGGACAAGATAATCTCTAGAAGTCCCTTCCAACCTTGACCACCCTGTGATTCAATAATCTAATTGACACATGGGAGTTGAAAGGAAAAGGTGACCCTTTGTCTGAAATGGGAAGGGACTTCCTCTTTTAAGTCCATTTTAGTACTTCATCATTTGACAATTAGGTATATCCATCAGAGAAATATCAACTGTATTAATCATGTCATTTGACAATTAGGTATATCCATCAGAGAAATATCAACTGTATTAATCATGTCATTTGACAATTAGGTATATCCATCAGAGAAATATCAACTGTATTAATCATGAATATGGTGCAAATTTTACAGAATAAGAACACCCCTGCTTTCAGTCACTCTGATCCCAGATGAGAAATTAAGCAATGTGTTTTAAGTTACCCACAGGGCATAACAGGATGGTGCAGATGAGGGAAACAAAGCAATGAACATGGGGCAATGAACTTGTGTCAGGATCAGACAGGATCATTGCTCTTCTTGATTTTCTGGTATCATCCTTTCTTATCCAATCTTTTTATGCAAGCACAGCATGAGAAAGATCATGTAGGCAATTCCAGTTTCTGGCTGGTCTGAACACTGCCTTGGCAATCTGACGCAATGGACGTGACATAGAAAGTATAAAAGAAAGAAACATGAAAGACAGAAAAGCCTCTAAGAGTAAGATGAGGAAAGAAAGGGGCTGAGGAAGAATGGAAAATCAGTCGTGCAAGTGAGCACAAAACTGATGTAGGTCCCCGAAGTAAGGATGCAAAAATTGGATAAAAGAGAAAATAGACTGGTGAAGAAAATAAACACATTGAGAAATAATCACTATTATTTACTTACTGCACAAGAGTAAGTCATAATGTTTTGAACAGCATGCTCAGTAGCAAGATAAGAAGCAGGTTGGAGAAGAGACAGGCATTGCATAGGCAGCAAGTTCTTTCTGTCAGGCAGCATTTATGAGTTATTTTATGTCTCATCAAGTCAAAGGCAGAGAGGGGAAGAAGATGTTTAGATCCTGGCTGGGGCTCTTGGGTGCCATCATCATAAAAGGGCTTAACAATCTTAATAATAGCCATTATAGTTGTTTTTTTCCATCAAACTGTTAGATTTCTGGACTTTAGGAGAGCCTGAAAACTCATAATGAAAATGCAAGCTCTGTGTGCTTTAGTTCAACTTGATTTGATTGAAAACTGACATCCTCTGCAGGCTCTCACTGTTCCTAAATTATTATGGAAGAAATAAGAGGGAAAAGTCCAACTTCTCTGCATGAACAGAAATGAAAGCTTAACAGGTCTCGGGTGGTTTTGCAGGCATCCACTGTGCTCCTGGTGCAGAAAGTGTCCCTGCAGTGTGACCTGCAGCTATTTTAGCAGCCATTTTTTCTTCCTCCTGAAGGAAATCAGCAGACTATTCATACAGGTCAGAATGCTGCAAATTCAGACTGTTTAAGTGTGTCTCTTAATGAATAAAGAGTGATATATTTGTGTTTGGAAAAGGGAATTTAGAAATTGCAGTAGACATGTCTGAGCTTTTTCTGACCAATGAACGGTGCATGTGATGTAAGCTGTCTCTGATGGGTGCCACAGTAAGAAAAACATATCTTCTGTTTTTCACCATAAACATTAAGACAAATCCTGGTGCCTCGAAAATACTGAAGTTCAGCAAAAACAGGCCCAGTTCCATGTAGTGAAGTAGTGCTACTTACAAGCACCTTGAAGTAAATCAATATTTTTTTCCAAACCATCTGTATCACTGACAATCTCTTGTCACTAAAAGGTTATGAAAAGCCCCTCAAAATCTTCAAACCAGCAGTCCACGGATGTCAGGCTTGAGAAGTGAACTTTACAGTCTGCACAAAAGGAAAGAGGTCAAGGCTTTTCCAGTCCCAGGAATCTAAAAACTGTCCTTAGATCATGTAAAAAGGCTGAAGCTGTACCTTCAGCAAGGACAAATATTTCCTCTCGAGAGGTGCTAAGTTTCTTTCTCCTCCTGTCACTGCCTGGCTCTGTGACATGGGGAGCTCACTGAACTTGTCGGTAGCACGATCAGCCTCACTGCGAAATAAAGAAGACAGAGCTGTACTCTTCTTATTGGTGCCAGGAAACAGACAGGGTGGAATGGGCACAAACTAAAATAGAGGGAATCGTTTTAAACATGTTAACTACTTTTTTTTTTTTTTTTTTTTAACTGTGAAGGTGGTCACACACTAGGGCAGGTTGTCCACAGCCTTTGTGAAGTCTCCGTTGCTGGAGATTTTCAAAACTCAACTCTATAGTAGGGGAGAAGGACTAGAGAACTCCCAAACTAGAGGTGCATTCGCACCCCTGCAGTTCTTCAGTTCTATGATTCTGTATTCAAAGGAAATCCTTTGTGGCTATGAGACAAAATAACTAGGTTGATAGGTAAAGAAATGAGATGCTGAAGAAAATCATCAATTAAAAAGAAATCATATTCTCGCTGCACTTGATTTGCGTGCAGTTGAACTAAGGCATTAAAGAGTTGTCAGAAGAAAATATTCTTCAGTAGTTCATTGCAGGAAAACATCAAGAGCAGATTTACACACATCTATCCAACAGCCTGCTAATCTATGTTCATTAACCATCAAAACAGTATTTAATGAGTTTGGCTTTTATCTAGACCTCTGGATTCCACCTTGAGAGAAAAAGTTTGCTCTTCTTGGTATATTTGTTGACTGTTAGGAATGAGAAAATTCAAGAACTCTCTGAAGCACCTCGGTCAAGAGATTTGAACACCTGAGAGTTTCTCAGATTCATGTTTACAGATGTATCACAAAAGATTACTTTGCCTGAATCAAATCAAGCTCTGTTCTATGTTTTACACTGAATATCATCCTTATGCAAGGCTTTGGCCAGGCACAGAACACTCCAGCTCCAGATAAGCACTTCTGTGATTTCAGTGGGACCGTGAGTCAAGGTAAGCAACCGGACTGAAGAGTTCTCACAGCAGTTGTCCAGGTATCCACATCATCCAGGTGTCCCCTGACTCAGAAGCACTCAGGAGGTGCCAGTCTCCACAGAGCTCATAGCCAGGAGAGTGGGCAGCCGTTTGGCATCTTGGCTGTGAACAGCTGGGGGCACCTCTGACCTGGGCAGATTTGCAGTGGACATGCTCACTGGACCTCAAAATGTCAGCAGAAGAGGAAGGGATAGAAGCACGTGACCAACAAGATGAAGGGCAAGGAAAGGTAGAGCTTGGGCTAAATGAAGTATATTTTCCCTTCATTTTTGGTTCTGTTGTGTATTGCTTTTCTGGAGGTAAACTAAACTCATTATTTCTTGTAAAGACAGCTTTAATGAATATGACGTTAATGAATACAGCATTGGCAGGCAGCCCATAGCCTGGCATGGAGGCTTGGCACTGGGAGACAGATTGGGTTAGGACCCCTTAATTTTATTTACACTATTCCTACTGACAAATATTTCTACTACAAGGTTTCTACTTCTTTCACTGCACATTTTAATGGACAAACAAGGACGTAGAGAGTAGGTAATGCTCTCTTCCTGAAGTCTGAGCAATCTTAGAGGACTCTAGAGAGAATTTAAATATTTGGTGGCTTCCACTATGTCCATACCTCTCAATAAATTTGCAGTAGACAACAACCTGAAATACTAAATGCATGGTCAGTAACATTGTGCAATTTTAAAAGCATTCTCAAATTCTCTTTTGGTGTCATTAAGTTAGCCTTTTCTTAAATGAAACTTGGAAATCATTTGGGAAGCAACCTGTTCTGGGTCCTGCTACTAATGGATATTACTGATATCCATCAGTTGTATGGATACAATCACATGAACTTTCATTTATTCTGCATTCCAGCCATCCTAAAGCTCTCATGTGCTCCTTGTTGCTCTCAAATATGCCTGAGAGTACCCTATACATTCTTATTGCATAATGTTATTAAAATTCTGTTTTCAGTGATTTCACAGAAGTCTCTGCACTATCTGGGGCAAATTAACCTGATCATAATAATTCAGCATTGGAACAACTCAGAAATCTAGGGCAGTTCTCACGTTTTAAATCCTTGTGCATATCCCAGGAGTCCTGGAAGCAATTTTTCCTGCTCTGTTGTGCTTACTCTGGCAGGTGGCAGCTCACCTGGCGCCATCATTGAGAGATCAGCAGGATGGGCATAAAGCCAAAGATCACCTCCAGTAATGTACGGTATGGACACATCCACTCTGAACAGGGGGAAGGAGAGGGGAACACAGCAATGGTGAATTCTTGGTCCACAACCGTTCCTTCCTTCTCGGGGCCTCGGTGACATTCTTGTCACTGTTCAAGAAGAGGATGCCAGCCTGGCCAGAAGGAATATGCCAAACATCAGGGAGGGTTGTTACACTGGAATTATCAAGAGTGATTCTCAAGCCTCACATGACGGAGCAGCGTCTTCTGTAATCTGTGTTATCAGAGGCACACACAACAGACTCCTCACATGAAAACATGTGTCTAACCAGTACAGCTGGTATGACATTTTCCACATGGAACTTCATAAAGTAGAAGGGCTTCATAAAGCAGAAGGCAATGGCCACTTTTGGACCATGGAGAAGGCTCAGGGACAAGCAAACTCCTTCTCAAAGAACGGTACTGGTTCTTTGCAGTAAGCAAAGATGTGATCTTGTGCAGCTTAAACGTAGCAGCCTTTTGTCAGCACAAATGTGGACTTGTGTCCCTCTGACATTTGACTGACATTTAAAATGAGAAGTTCTCCAGGATGATATTTGTCTTTGTATCTCCAGTTTATAATGTTCTTGCTTTTAATGATGTCTTAATCAGACATGAAGCATCAAGATCGTGATATGCAGTTGCTACAAAATAACTCTAATTACTATGATTAAATATTAAAGTTTTGTATTTGTGTTAAACTGAACACTTCATGCTCATTTTAGTAAGCAATGTACAATTGGTAGGATTTCTCAAATCTCATTATGTAAACTGATTATGAAAATAACAAAGCAGCAGGGAATTGCAGTATAATTCTTCCAGTTAATGAGTATTGTTATTTGTTAAAAAACACTTGGTTTCAGTTATTCTGTTCTTTGGCCTTCCATATCAAGCAAGAAATGCTCAATTAATTGAAAAATATGGATAATTCTGAAACCAATATACGAGGCTAATGAATAAGAGGACATACTTTTATTTAAATACTAATTCAGGTTTTAATTACAGTTAAGCCTAGATGCATGCATATGTCCAAACACAAACACAAGCACCTAGCACACAAATGAGCACTTGCACGGGGTTAGCGTTTTTGCAGTTCTTTTTTCGTAAGGGTGATTTTTATGTAAGCTTTCTGTGTCCAGCTACTTGAGACCTTCCAGTCATAACTCATTGCCTGCTGTCCCTGAAGCCATCAAGTCTGACACAAGAGGTTAAATTAATAATTTTGGTATTCTTTTTGCATTGGCCTGCACTAAAATATTTTCAAATAGATATGGAAGTGTTCGAGGGGTGTCTGGGTGTGACACTTGGGGATATGGGTTAGGGGTGATCATGGTGGGGCTGGGTGTCCTGTTGGTCTAGATGATCTTGAAGGCATTTTCCAGCCCTACTGATTCTGCTTTTCTGTGATGTGGCTTTTCCTTTTCTTGTATCATGAAGCAGTGGCTGGGATTTGCAGGAAAAGGGAGCATCTCACCTCTGGGGTAAAGTAAAAAAATGGACCACGTGGGGAAAAAAAAAAAAAAAAGCCAGTTTACCACACATTAAACTCTCTTTTCTGATTGTCCAATGTTTAGGAAACCTTGGCTCAGAGGAAGTGTACTGAAAGCTCTCTCTGTTTTCCGTCTCAGTCCCACTCACAGTTTCAAAGGGGAAAAGCTCACAGTTAGAGAAATTAAACAATGTTAGAAGAAAACACTGTATTCAGAAAAAAAGTTGCATTTTTGGTTAGAAAGAGGTTGAGAGAAATTTGTTTGTGGTATCAGAAGAAAGGAAGCCAGAGTGGAGAGTAAAAAAAAGTTGGAAAAGAATTCAAATTCTCAAAGACAGGTAAGAGGCAAGAGGATGGAAGATAGATTTTATCTTTGATCCTCTACAAAGCATATAAGATCATCTAAAGTTCTTTTCTTGTTGTTGAAATTGATTTTTTGCCAGTTTTATCAAAACAAACAAACGTAATTGTGTGTGACTAATTGCATGTCATTTTAACTAATACGCCACAATTCGCTAGTTCTACTCATCACAACATCTGCACAGCCACTGAAGTTTGGGAACGCTTGCTGCTTAAAATTCTACACCGGCTGCTAATTTAATGAAATTAAGATGTTTTATAAATTCTTGCAGCTATTAGAGAAGTGTAATTATTGAAAAATATTACCAAAACATTGAGAATGTGCTGCACGCACACCGGGGCACCAGGGAAATGAAATCATTTTGCTGAGTGTATATAAGGTATCACTTTTCTGCTCCCCACTTGTCTCAGAGCAATCAGTGCAATGACCGATTTTGCAATGAACAATAGGTTTAAGCTGATCTGTCGGGTCCTGTAGTGATGTCCCATGCTGATACGGGTAAAAATATCAATCATATTTCGCATACATACCAAATTCTCACTTAAAATCAGTTGAACTTCCACCGTAGGAAGGATATTTCAGAATGTCTGTCCTCTGAGCATTAGAAGCTGTAAACTAACTGTCAATATAACTGTGTTTGTATTTATCTAGCTTTTATTTTCCCCGGTCCTTTATTAATTAACATAAATTAGTCTTCTCCCTCTCTCATTTTTAGTCCATGCAGTTTTAGTGATTTACTCAGCTGATCAAATCAAAGGTTAATTAAATTAAATCTAATTAAAACTTAACGGCTTTCTCTTCCTTCAAATTGTTGAGCAGTCTTTTTTTGAGCTCCATGCCATGAATTCATCTGGGGTGTTTCTTTCTTTATTTTGTTTGGCGAATCTGAACTCCAAAAGGCAATTTGCTAGTTCCTCATGTGAAGTCAAGATGTGACACCTTGACAGGATATCTACTGTCAGATTGACACAAAAATACCTTCTTTTTTTAATCCCACATAACTGCAGGAGTTGAAGAGAGACAGCAAATTCAGTCACCATCTGATCCACAGGGCCTCCAAATCTTTCAGCACTTTTGTATTTTCTAGCTGGTAAATCCTCAGTTTTTATTATTAATTTCTCAATGGAGATATTTTCCTTTTGCAGTGTGAAATTTCACCTCATTTCCCTAATAACTGTCTTTAAGGTATCGACTCAACAAAATGAATGGACTCCATAAAAATACGGATTTTTATGCTCCATGAGAGCTTGAATGGGTGTGTGCAGGTTAAGGTCTGTGTGTCTGTCAGCCACTGCTGTGCGATTCTGTGCCACGTGCTCTGGGGTCACCCTGCTTAAGGAGGGACATTGGACAAGATCATCCCACTTTGGTCCCTTCCAACCTGACCCATTCTGTGATTATGTAACTCTCCCTGCCTGCTCTGTTCCTCGAACAAATGCCATCAGCATACTTTTTATTAATGGTTACTTTATTGAAAGTATTAAAGGAAAAAAAAATCTCAACAATTATAGTAAATCTTCCCGGTTCCTATTGCTATGCAATATAAATCTCTTCAGCCTGTTTCTTGCTCATTTTGGTTCTCATGTAATCATCCTCATGATCTCTCATTTCACTAAAAATTTTCTGTAATAGATGTATATTGAATAGTTCTTTTCTTGTTTTTCCTTTGCAGTCTTCTGATTGCTGCCCCCCAGTTTCAGAACTTTAGGAAATAAAGCATCAAGAAAGAAGCAGTCCCTGGTTCCATGGAAGCTGTTACACAGTTATACAGGAGATGCAAGCACCCTCTTGGGATAGGAGAAATGAGAAACTTCTCTTGATAAGGGGCCTCCAAACTTAAAACCTTTTACAGAGATTGAAATTAGCCTCATAATACTTTACATTAAAAAATAGATCCACATCACCCCTCAGATTTAAACACAGTTTCTGGGAGCATCTGAATTCCACACTAAATACTCATATAGGTGTGGATTTCCTGAAAAGCTCATTTTATACTGCAATGAGCCAGAACTCATGGTATAAGCCACACCACCTCTGTGGATGCTCAAAACCTGGATGCATGGGTTTTTTTGCTTGATGTCCACTTGCATGATACAGTCATTAAAAATTCCTGACTTATGAATGCTGGGTATATATACAGTGCATAACTTGAGTTTTTATGTATTTTTCATACTGTTTCTCTTCCTTCATCATTAATAATATGAGAAGATTTAATACAAGCTGTGTAAACTACAAAGGTGGTTTAAGATCTTTCATTTCATTGTGATGTAGGATTTTTGAAAGCGTTGGGGAACCAAGGTCTAACCTGCTTTGAAAATCCCATCTTTAAGAAGATCAGTGCAGTTAAGAACTCTTTGTGACAGACGAGTGGGAAGAGCCATCCCACACACCCTTGGGGCTTGCTGCTCCACAGAGAGTGTGTGACTTCCTTATTTCCCTCTCCCGAGGGCACACTCAGCCTCCAGGGATTAGAGACACACACTGCAGGGAGCTGTGGTCAGTCTCAGAAGAGATGAGTGCCATCTTCTTAAACATTCTTGGCACTTTTAAGGACTTCGTATAAAAAGGTCTGAACTTAATTTGAAGCTAAGAAATATCTCCTCTCCTTTCATTGTACTATTGCAGGATGTACCAAGAAGCAGCAATGGACAATCATATTCTGAAATACCTCAGTAATTTGTTTTAGGTACCATATATCTGTACCTTTACAGTCTCACTTGCACATTTACAGAGCCTCCCGTCTCTGAGTCTGCAATAATAAATTAACTTAATAAAAAAGGCAATAAGTAGCTGTCTTGTTTATGATGTGATTATCAGGAAGGACATATTTTATATAAATAACATTGCTGGGAATATTTCTGTAATAATGGAAGATGCCTCATAATTTAATTTTCATTTCATAATTTAATTCCTCCCCATCCAACATCCTTAAAACTATATAGATAACTTTTTAGGTTATGCAATACCTTCATACTGAAAAATGTCAAAGAAACACACCGCGGTTTTTTTTTTTCTAAACTGTTTTGGAGTTTTTTTGAGGAAAAAGGATTCCTAGAAAATTTAACTTTCTAACTAAATTTTGATTTCTTTTCAATAACAGAGGCTTATCGATGTGTTCTTGACTTTGATATTCTAGTATTTTATAAATAAAGTAAGTAGGTAATTTTTAAAACAGTAGCACTTAAACACATTAACTATATGCCAAATAACAGTTCAAACTTATCCTTGAGAAAAAATAGTAATCAAAATCTTGTCAAATGGCCTAAAGCAATGTAGAAGATACTGCCTACATTGAAGAAACAATTTATTATTGAAGTTTATGTTTGTTTTAGCAACTAAAAAAATATATATATATACATATATGTTGGTAATACTTTGGTAATGAATACTGTAGACTAACTAAGACCAAAGGTTCAGATTCAGAAAATTTGTGTATCTGTTTTTCCCTATGAAACTGTTGAGACTTGAAACACCGTAGACTAATAGCTAAAACACATGGCAAGTAAGGACTGAATAAAAATACAAAGTAGAAGTCAAGAAATAGGAGTTAAAGTAGTCCCGTAATGTAATTTTGGACCTGGTTTTTGGTATGGATTTGCTGTCTCCAGTGACAAAACGAAGGGCAGCATCACAGAGTAAGAGCAGCTGTGCTGAAGTGAATGAGGCCTGAATCCCTCATGGACATCATCAAATAATTTCTTGTTAAATTCTCATCTGTGGCTTCCAGACAACCTCTCTGATCCTGATGGGTTGTACCAGTTGTCCCTGGGCATACAGCTCAAATGAAACCTGAGTGCACAATCTATCTACAGACTAGCTCAGACTCTGTTGCTTTTATTAATTATTATCATAGCCGAGGAAAACAAACCTCAGTTGCATTTTTAGATTTGATATCCAGATGTCTCTCCAGGCGTAGTTTTCCTGTAACCTGGAGATTTGATCCCAAAATATTCAAAATTGCATTACACCAATTAAAGTATTTCTTTCTCAGAAAGAACATAATTTTAAAAGCCGCATCACTGTAAATTCTTCTTTATCAATTATATATTTTATTCCACATTCAATATTTTCAATGTACTCCCACAGATTCTTTTCATAGATTATGACATAACAGAAGCACATTTACTGAGTAGCCATAAGTTAAAAACTTGGTTTCTCTTTTGTCTTTCTTTGAAAGGTGGCAGGTGTAAGGTCAAGCCAGGAGGAGTCTGTGGGCTTCTAAGTAGGGGTTTAGAGATGCAGCGAGGCAAGAGTCTAGAGTGAGGAATGAATTATTTATTAAATTTACAATACTATTTATATATTTTAGTTCTATAAGGTAATTGAACAGTGTTTACACTTCTCTTAGGGTGATTGGTTAAAGTCTTAGACACTCACTTAGAAATGTTTTTTCTTAATATAATGTACACAAGGTTAGAAGATATTAGATATGAGTGTTATTTATAAAAACTCTATCTATTGTTTACATAGCTTACACAGCAAAGGAAAAGTTCTCACAGAATGAATGCAAGAAGAGAAAATTTCCCTGCTAACAGCATTTCAGCATCCACAGGAGTCTACATTAGATTTTTAGTTCAGATCAACTGTGACTACTTCTGAATTTCTTCTCCTGGTCATAACCATTTTCTGCACTTGTGTTCCCACCACAGAGTTTTGGAGTGCATGACCTCCTTTCTGCTCAGGTGAACACACAAACCTCATGAGATGAACTCATTCTTTTCAGACCAAACTGAAGTGGAAGATGCTGAGCAAATGTGAGCCGGCCATGGGTTAAGAGTGCCATAAGTCAAGGACGTGGGTCCAGACTGGAGCTCTGCTTCTGGCACTTGCCCCCAAAACCATGTACGGTGTGTTCACTGCAGCCTCAGCACCAGCGGCTTCAACTCTAAGATCTGCTCCTTTTGAGTCATGGTAATTTGTAACGTGACTGAGATTAAAACTTACAGCATATTTTGAGATCTGTGAGACTGAAATAGAGTTTAAAAGACTACGCTCAAAATTCCCACTTAGATATAATTTATTCTCATCTAAAAATAACAGTTATTTGGGAAAAAATTACACACTGAACTGCTTCAGATTTCAATATTTTTTTTCTTTCATGGAACATAAATCAGCATATTCCAATTGCTCTCTTTTCAGTAAATTGGAATAATTTTGAGTATTTGAGATTGATAACACACGTTGCCCACAAGACTAATGATAACTTGTCCTGAACAATCAGGGTTGGTAACGGCATGGAACTGGTTCGTTGTTCTTCTGAAACAAGTACTTTATTCAGAAAGAAAGCTCTCACTATAACAGAGTGAGAACAGTCAGAACACCAGCACTGCCTGTGATGCCTTGATGGGCTACCTGAAACAGAGGCCAGACAAAATTAAGGGAATAAAAAGCGGTTATATTTTTTGAAGGGCCTTCAGGTACATTTAGGGCAGACAAAGCCCCACAGGGGCTACACCCAAACATGGATGATGGGTCATGGGTTTTCACACTTTTATGAGTTTGGTCCATTTGCATATTGGGGTTTAATCTTCCAGTTAGAGCTTCAGGTAATGAAGTCAATTACCCCAAGTGTTCTCCCCCCCACAACTCACTTTTGTTTCCATTTCTTGGTGCCTGAGACAGTGAGGTGTCCTTGATTCCCAGGCCTAGAGAGGAATTGTTGCGTCTGACCAAAATGGGAAAAGCAGTAGCTAACACTGTCTATGGAGTTTAGAATTCTACACTAGAGAATTACAGGAATACAAATATATGAAAACCATAAAAGCTAAAATCGTAAGGCATCACTTGCAGCCAAGGCACAGGACTGAAAGGTGTAAGACTCCAGAGCATTTTCTTTAACAAATGAAGTGAACACAAACCCAAAAATCTCAAGCTGTCTCCTTTCCTACTGAGCTATCCAGATGAAGGTAACAGTAAAAGAGAGAGCAAGAAATGATAAAGAGTAGATTTGGAGTTAAAGTACAGTTCCTATTAGCCTGAATTTCCATGGCTTGTTTAGGATTGTGAAAGATGAATGCAATATTTTGTTTAATGTGATGTGTAATACAAGTAGACATCGTACAAAAAGTAGAGATGGAGTAAAGAAGATGGGAGCATGGCACCAAAAATCTCACACTGTCTTATTACAGCAGAGAAATTGTTTATTCCCCATGTCTGCTGTATAATCACTGAAAAATGGGAATACTGATATATATCTGCAGCCCTATCATTTGCAGAGGATCAGTATAGCACTACTTTTGTGACAAGTGGATCTTTAAACAAAAGAACATCCCATCCATTTAAGGCTTCGATACTGGAGAAAGGTTTCTCCCAATAGCTCAAAGCAGAGGAGCAAAGCAAGCATCCTTCAGGAGGGATGGCAGAGCCATTCTTTAAGGATGAGTGCACCCAACAGCCACTGCTCTGGCTGGTGTTTGCACAAATTTAAATGAGCAAGCGCTGCACTGGCACGGGTATTGTCTGCAGGGTTTTCATGGCACTGTGGAGCTCAGTGCAGTCAAGAAAAACTGACCAAGAAAGGAACCTTCAATAAGAATCAATGAATCTAAAGCTGTAGATATAGGTGACAAAAGGCCAGAGCCTGTTACCAAAACAGAAGCTAGCAAATCTTAACTGCACTTAGAAATCATGAGCATAAATGTCCTGAAACCTGCAGATAAAAAAAGGAAATATTCAGAGTTTTATTCTGTTTGCCACACTAAGTATTGTTAAATATTGCAACAACTATTTAAATTCTGTGAATAATTGCATTTATAAAGGCTTGTTAAGTAATTAGAGAAGATAATATATGCTTGAGCAACTACTTTTTGTGAATAACAGGCTCATTTAGTTATTTTCATTCACTTAATATCTCTGACTGTATTATTTTGCATTCTTCTAAAGAAAATAATCTCTTCAATGAAATTTTCATTAAGGATTTAGCATAATGCTAACATAATATTTTGTTGTAATAACCCTTTATCAATCACTATTTAGCTATGCTGTCATTGCCAGTCTGCTCCCTAAAATTAAAAGTTCATTTGAATACAAACCTGAAAAAGCAGACATGAATGATCTATTCCAAGTCCTTCTACTTTTCTATTGAGCAGATAAAATTTGCTCAGATATAAGAGAAAAGCAGAGCTATTATTCCAAAAAAAAATCAAGAGATTTCTGTGAATGAGAAATTAAAGGCAGTACTTTCAAGTACAAAACAAAAAACCAGAAAGCAATCCTTCCCATTAAAAAAATTTAAACAAAAACAAAAACAAAACAAATAAAACTACCCTTAACTACACTCCTTCAAAAAAACAGGACCAAATCTACATATTAAGTCTTCCAAGAAAAAGGTTAGTGCCATATTTCCGTGTATGTTTGAACATTCATAGTATCTTCTCATTCTTTCTTTCAAATTGAAATAACAGAGAATAGTACCATAGTATAATAAAATTTCTTATGGGCTCATAATTTAGCAGCTACTTTTTGTGCCACTCTAATATCTGAGGCTTGATATCCCCCTTTTATCAGATGCCATTTGAGAATGTAGATAAGTTGCCCAAACACAGCTTAAAAAGCTCTGTTTCTGTTGCTCCTCTGAGAATCTGGGAGAGTATTTCAAGACAGGGAATGCACCTACCAGCCTGCTTCTGCTGACTTTGGACCTCAGGGAAAGGAGATCCTTGTTCTGACAGATGAGAAATGATCCATAAACCAGATATTGTTAAAGCGTGGCCTAAAAAGAAACACTCTTCCTGGAGCGGGATGTTTTTAAGGGATACAGGGGTATTTTGTTGCTTTTTTTAAAGAATAGCTGGTAAATTACCTTATTTTTCACATATCAGCACTGCCAGTCATGCACAGATCTCAACTTTTAACTTCCTCTAAGCTGGTATTGTGCCAGTGCTGGGTGTTAATCTGGGTTCTCTCTCATCTGGAGATGGCATTTTTCATCAGCAAACAGCTTTCTCTTTGACCATGTTTCACACCCTCAAATATATCTCAAAACAGATTTCCACGAAAAACTTTTAAATGGAAGGGATTCCTCTAATAGATTGCTTGGTAAAATATTGAAATGTGTCAAATTCAAAACTTACAGTGTCTCAGTAATTTTACATTGCTTCTCATGAAATGTTTGCATCATGCATTGCTGTATTTAATGGTGAAATGGATAACTAGTAAAATAACTGGAATATGATTTTACTAGGGCTTTTTTTACTTTCAAAATTGTGATTGAAAAATTGCTCTTTAGATCTCCGTTCCTAAGTAACAAATGGTTGGACAAGAGAAAATGGTGTCAAGTTGCACCAGAGGAGGCTGAGATTGGATATTAGGAAAAATTTCCTCACAGAAGAGTTGTCAAACATTGTACAGGCTTCCCAGAGAAGGGGTTGAGTCACTACCCCTGGAGGTTTCTGAAAGATATGTAGATGAGGCACTTAGGAACATGGTTAAGTGGTGGGCTTGCCTGTGTTAGGTTTGTCTTTGATGATCTTGAAGGTCTTTTCCAACCTAAATTATTCCACGATCATTCCACGTATCTTAGTGAAGGAGCTTGACACTAGCTGTACTGTTGCTCTACCGTTAGAGAAATACTAGAAAAGCACATAAAACAATAAATGCAATCCTTATGAAATGAATGATGACGTAAAATTAAAGTTTTCCTAATCCCAAGTAATATAGTGGGCACTTAGGTACAAGGGTCTTTGGAAAGCCATTTTTCAGGGAGGACAAACATATTTAATTTGTATTCAATTTAAATTAGAAATAATTTTAAGAGTTCCCTATTTCCTGCATATCTGAAATTATGATTTTTGATGGATTTAATCAAAATATGATCTCATCAAAATATAACCTCTTTTTGTTTTTCTTCTAATTTTTAAATTCAGTATTCTTGGTGTCCATACCCATCAGGATATATTTTAATTAAGTTTTGACTGAGTGGACTTAAATAGTCTGTCTACCAACTCTTGACTGACTTATGAGTAGGGAAGAAGGGATCTTTTCAGTCTAAAATAGAGACCTTCTCTCTTGTTTAAACGACATTGAACCCTTGGAGGGATGTAGAAGTATTAGCTAATTAGGTTTTTTATTGGTTTTAATTTTTAAATATCTTTACATCTCTGAATGTTCTTTGAAATCCAATAGGGGAAAAGTAGTAAATTAGTAAGGGATCTATGCGATGTTTCTAATTTGGGTGCAGTCGGGGTGAACTGCACATGTCACATGAAAAATTCCACATCATGTAATATCATGGTAATGCTGAGGACTTAAGTGTTGAACATTTTGGGGAATTTGAACAAAACCTTCAAGGATTTTATGGGTTCCTCACAACAGTTTACATGGGATGAGCTTAAAAATAAAGAGGCAAAACTGCATGTTTTTAGGGATTTCAATAAATTCATGCTGTCAAGAATTCGTAGTTTTTCCTGTATGGCCAGAATTTTATCGTAGAAAATTTATAGTGCCATTTGTAATAGATGTCCCTTTATTAGAAGGAAAATTGACCCTTTCAGAGGAAGACAGTGTCCTATAACCCAAACCTAAGTCTTGGAAATTGTGTTTGGGTCAGCAGTGTATGATACAAAGGGGCAGGGAGAGCCCTGGAGAGATACAAGACACTAGAGGTAAATGCAAGTAGAAAATGATTTTTGAGAACTTCTCTAAGTATTTTCCTTCTTAGAATTCGCTTATCCCTTATCCAAAATATGGAAAATAGGATAATTCCTTCACTATAATGTTCACATATCTGACCTTTAAAAAAGAGGTAAGATGTTTTCCATTTCTAATTGGAACGTGGAAGGTTTACAGCTGGTTTCTTTTCAGCAAAATGTCTGGAAAAGACCAAAAGGTTAAGGAAGAAACAAGAAATCTGAAAAAAGTAGTTTGAGGAGATTATGAAGCCTTGAGCTAGAAAGCAACAGGTTTGTCTGAAATCTGGAGAAAGTTGCAGAGGCCTTTTCATCAAATATGGCAGCAAAGAAATCCTCGCAAAACCTGAGACAAGTGGAGAGAACTTTTGGACTTCTGCTTCCCTGCTCAAGGAGGAATTAAATGGTTTATAGCTGAGGACTGACACCTCTACCAAGGGAATAGCAGTGCCCAGATCCTGCTGTTAAACACACAAGATGAACATAGTGTCACCATTTGCTCTTCTGCATAGATTTCAGCCATAAAATACTTAGTATTTGTTAAAAAATGATGGCTTTGAGTGTAGTGTTTATATTGTGCAGGCTTAATAAGATTTTAAAAGGTTAAATATCTGTAGCTGAACCTATAAATGGAGAACAAGGACTGAAAAGGGTGTTTTATGTACCTGAATACCATGCATGACATATTTGAAGGAGACCCCATAGATAAGGTATATATTATTTACTTTCAGTGCCATATGTCACTTTGCAAAATGGAAAACTGATAACAAAGAGGAA
This sequence comes from Callaeas wilsoni, assembly GCA_013398955.1. Lineage (NCBI taxonomy): Eukaryota > Metazoa > Chordata > Aves > Passeriformes > Callaeidae > Callaeas > Callaeas wilsoni. Next base: position 43,808 of record VWPU01013087.1, on the reverse strand, counting down.
ATATTATTGTCTCTGAATATGGAATATGGCTAGAATATTAAACAGTAAATGCTGCTATTAAACTCTGGGAAAACCAGATCATAAAATCTCCATAAACTATCAGAATGCAACCCACTTTGGTGCAAGTAGCTTAAACCTAAAGCTAAACATGGGAAAATCTGATCGTCAGTGTCATCCTGAGACACCTTAGAGCTTCCTTAGAGCCCTCAAGCTTACGATCGAGAGTAATCAAATATATATACACCTTAAAAACAGCAGCATGCCTGTTCTCCTCATGCATATTCCCCAGTTCAAACAATATCTTCCCTCGGGAAGCTCAGGGGGCAGCAATCAAGGCAGTCCAGTTTAATTGACTTTGTGACTCTTGCACAAACACTAATGTAGATTCAGGGCTAACTAAAAAGCACTGAACACAGACTGCTCCCTTTTCCACAGGACATATTAATGTATTCATAGTTGGCTATCTGTTTTCACTCTGTCGTAGGAATGCACCATATATGAAACCTGCATTCCCTTGGCAAACCTGAATTAAGCTAGCAAAAGCATTCAGAATTTATTGTAAACAACAGATACATGCACTTGCAGACACCAAGAACAGGAAACTAGACTGAAAGAGAACAGGTAAAAAACTGCAATAAAAGTGTAGCTTTAACAGAAGCTGGACATTTTTCTTTGACTGGTGTTATTTGTGCCAAGTTTTTAGGGTTTGTTATGTTTTCTGATTCTTTAATGCAACTATGAAAACAATTCCCAGAAGAAATGCTTTGGCTTTTTGTTCTTGTCAATCATTTTCTGATACCACCTTTTCTTTCTCCTTAGGGGAACAAAAGCTGTAACTTCTCAGAGAAGCCTCATCTTGTAACCTCTGCAAATCTCCATCTGATTTTAACTGAGCAACACAACTCTCCAGTATCTTTGTCTTTGATCTCTGCTTAATAGATTACAAGTAACATTGTGATTTAACAGTTATTTCCTCTATTCTTCCTTTGCGAGTTATGCCAGCACTGCCTGCTTTATGCAGGAATTGTATTAAATCAATATCATTTTTTTCAGCATTTGGAGATTTTATTTTCTACTTATTCATGCTCCAGAACCCTTGGTAACCCAGATTTTAATAATTAAATCTACTCTACAGCTGGCATTTTAAAAGCAATCCCACTGGCATTGTTTGCAGAGCAAATTTATGCAGAAATGGGATATTTTCATTACAATGACTGGTTCTAGTTTTGACCACAGCTTCTGTCAATGTTTTCCCCAAACATTCTCACACCTCAGAATACTTTGGGTGATGGACAGTAGGTCTCCAGAGTTACACTGAGTTGTGCAGCATGTATGGTTCACCAGGCTTCAGATGTTTTCATAGCAGAGGTTGTTATTACATGCACCACTTCTGGTTCTGGGAGATAGATCTCAGCCACAGCTTAGTGGCTATTTGACACTTTTCTTTATTATTTTTATCTTCTTCCCTGCATAGCCGAATTCCTGCTGCTTCTAGAGCTCTGCAGCACATTGGTATGGATGTCGGGTGCTGCTTTAGGCATCATTCCTTCAGAAGTCATGTCCAACACTTCCATTTTGTGGCCAGCTGATCCAAAGAAACAGCTTTTGGTTCTCCATGCTTTCATTACTGCACCTCGATGCTACTCATAAAATCGTGATCGTTGTTTTCCTCACAAATGGTTTGTTATTATTACTTGGATTCCTGCAGAAAACAGTCATTCTCAGAGTTAACCTGAGTCTTCTGTCTAGTCTTCGGGTGGGGGTTTTTTGCCTCAAAAGTGCGTAAAGTATCTTACTTTAATAAAGCTTTTCCTTGTTTCTCAAGTCTTCCTTGGCTGTCACAGCAGGATCATCAGGAAAAGATCCTGCAGGTACAGAACTGCACTGTCCTTACAACCCCATAGGGAGTTGCAAGCAGAACAGTACAAGTTGCTTTATTTATTTAATTGCCTTTACCTCAAGCCATGAATTTTCTCACTTTTACTCATTCTATATTCTTCCTTTCCCACTGGAGGGGACTGAGTGCCTGTGTGGGGCTTAGCTGCCAGCTGGGGTCAAACCACGATACCTGTCTGCTGCCAAAAAATTCTCGTTTATGGTTCCAACACTTGAACTGTGATGTATGACCTGTACTCAAGTGAGCATTCCTGGACTGATGCTCATGAAATGTAGTTATACCCTCTTCCCCCAAGCTCCCCGAGCAATGCTTAAAGTTTCTGTTTCTATATGAGCTCTGTTTCCCTCTGCTTTTTGCAGTGTTCTGGGGAGATTCCACTGATGCCTTTCCAAAGAGCAGCCATCATTTACCCTCTCATTTTCTTCCTCATTATTCTCTGAAATTCAGAAAGGTTACCTGGTTTCTCTTCCTTTCAGAGCTGGATAGGTAGGTTGTGTTCACTGTCACGAGCATTCCTGGCCCAGCTCATGCGTTCTGCTGGCCGGTGTAGGACAGGTTCAGTTCAGGAAACTCCATCTCCTTGTCTCTTTTCTGATGTAATTTTTCATCTGGGAACTAAATACAGATCCATTTCTGGCTAGAACCTGTTAATGATTTAATGCTGTTCTCAATTATAACACTTCTAATTGCTCTAGGGAAGACACCCAAATGAATTGAACTTCATTGAATAATTCCCTGCTTTTGCAGTTCATTCAGCTGAAATTCAGAGGCCCGGCTGCGTGCTGCACCACTGCGCACATAACAGGGGCTTAGCTTTATGTTCACCATTTCTATGCCAAGTTCAGTTTTTGTTTTCCTCCTGAAATACTCACTCAACAAGTTCAATCTTTAGTTTAAACAGGTAGACTCAGCTCATGCCCACCACAGTGTGGAGTAGTGAGGTCATTGCTTCTCCATCACCAGCTAAGAGGTGTTTGCATGTTGCAGGTGCTAGGGAAACCTCCCTGCATGCTGTATTGCTCGCTGTTTGAAAAAAAAGCCATATTTTCTTTCTATCCTAACGTAATTTTTTGTTTTGCTTGCATCCTCAAAACTACATGTAGTGGTCTCACAGTTATTTCCATTTTCAGTATTTGGTGTTTGGTACCCTTATAAGTGTCCACGATCAGAATTTGCCATATAAGAATTTATTACAGCTATAAAAACATTGTGAGTAGAGTCCATCAACTCAAATTTACTCTCCTGCAGGAAAATAAGTTCTCAACCTCTTTTCACTGTGCTCCTCATTTTATAACCATTAAAGGGATATATAATCCTTGTCTTCCCTTTATATGCATAGAAAATTTCACCATAGTCTATTAGCTTGTATTAATACAAAACACATCCCATTGTCTACACCATTAAATCTTGTTTAGAAAGTCTTTTTCTGCCTAAGACATGATTTAGTTCATCTCCAGAGAGGCATTTCAGTCACTTTTTCTACCAATACCTGATTTTAATTGGGTCTCCATAGCCCTTTCTCTCTTTTCTTCTGGATGCTGTTTCTTCACCCTCAAATAGTGAACTTGAACATCAGAAAAGTTTTCTGAAAATGAAGTGGCATAATATTTTGAAGGTTATCAACACATCAGACAGAAGTATTTTCTGTTTGTATTCTGATAGGTTTCATTTTATTTGTGTGAAATGTTAGTAAAGTTTATTTGTTTAAGGAAAAGCAAAATTCATAGATACATTTTTTTCTTAGTGGTTAATTACATTTTTCTGCTTTATTTCATGGGGAAAGTGTGTAAGTCATTGAAAATGGCATATTTTAAAGACAAAGTCATAAATTCACCCTTTATGTGTCCATATCTTCTATAAAATATGTGCACAAATATTGTTACTGTGTAAATATAAACTGAAAAGCATCCTGATTTTCGTTAAATTGTCACTTTCCAAAATTATACCTATTTAATTTGTCTCTTTTTTCTTTTAAAAATATCTTCCTTGTGAGAAGTTTTATCTTTTTGCAGTTTTACCAGACACGGCACAAAAAAATAGCAACAATCCTCAAAGAAGAGTTGACAGAACAGTCTTGTGTCTGTAGAGATTCCTAAGCAATAAATTCCACCACCTCTAGCTGAAGTGAAGCGCTGCAAAAATCCAGATTATAAGCGAAGCTAAAATCCTGTGCCTCATCATATGCTTCCCCAGAACTCCTAAAATTGTAAGGAGGAAACAGGCAACTTCTTAAAAGTTAATTGATATCTCTGTTTTTTCTCAGTCTAGGAATGGACACAGACTGATTTATGAAGACTTCAATAAAGATGTTTCATGAGATCTGTCACATAAATTTCAAGGTAGTCTGGCTCTGGAATTATTTTCTTGGACTTCTCTTATCTGCAGCTCTAAGTAATAATAAAAAGGCTTCTATTTCTTTGGAGTGAAACTTTTTTTATCTGCTGAAAATAGCTGAGACATCCAACAGGAAGAGGAGGAAAATAGCTATCATACTGATCTGAGTGAAACTGAAACAATCGCTAAGTAATTTACACTAAATTATTGGTTATATTGAACTTCTGTTTCTTTCATCTTTGGGGAAAAAAAATCAAAGTCCTTCCTATCTTTCCAAGGTACCTCCAGCACTGCATATTTCATTATCGTGCAATCCTTCTGTCTGGTTTAGCTGCCTCCTTCTCCTTCCCAGAAGCCCAGGGAGGATTTATTTTTGGGGAGCTGTGAGGGGTGATAGAACCGTATGAACCCCCTACACGTGGTGCACAAAGGAAGGGCTCACTAGCAGTGCTGCTCAGTGCCTGGCTGCATCCCCGCATCCCTACACCCACAAATCCTGCTGCTTTTCCTCCCACCAGGCAGCAAAGCTCTCAGCAGCGCTCTCATTCCGGATCCGCTCCGCCTAGGAAATGAGCGAGGTTTGATATTTACTCGTGAATGTCTGAGGCCCTACTGGAAATGAGTCGGTGTTTTCATTCCTTGGGTGTGAGACGCGCATCATGGAACTGGTATTGAACAGCCAGCACAGCAGAGATGTCAGGGCCCGAGTGGTCTGAGCTATCTGCTGCCTTATCCTTAAAGTTGTTGCCTTCACCTTAGATCTTCACCAGGGCTGCTACGAAAAACCCTTCTGCTGTCCTTGAATCCCTTCTCCTTAGGTCAAATACTTGCACCAAGGCTACAGAAGATTTTGTGTTGCTTCTGACTTTAAAGGAATTGAATATTGGTTTCTAAACAGGTCGAGATACTTTTCATGGGCAGGATTGTAGATTAGATTTTATTTTCCATTATAACTTCCAAGCATTCACCTAACTGGAGAGTCTCGTCTAGGAAATAAATTTATCTTGAGTCTCTGGGAATAATGCAAAGACTGTTGTTAACCAAGTCACTTATCTTCCTGCCCTGGTGGGCTTCAGAGATAATTTTTACGGGAAAATGTCTTGCTGTAGCGATTGTGTACAATTCGTGCACAGTTTAGGGCAGTTGTTCTCTCCCATGCTGAAGTCCCATTAGACAAGTTGTGTCGCTCTGCCCTGAACAAAGACAAAAAATGCAATTGATTCCTAAACAGGACAGCAGAGCAAGGGATTGATCTAAGCATTTTAATGGCTTAAAGTGTGCTACATAGGGCTGCAGCGACACACTCCTGCGGAAGTAAATGCGCAGTTAATGTTACAGCTGACAATCATCAACTAGCTGTTTGTGGAGGTGATTGTAAATGATGGCCCTGATTTATAATATGCAATTTAAATGTATTCCAGAAAAACAAATTTTAATTCTGTAACAGGCAAGAAAAAATCATGGTTTCGTCAATGAAACCGTCTTCCTCTTTCAAGCCAGATAATAAAACCTTAAGGTAACATGATCTCCATATACTTTAAACCACACATGCTTGCACTCTCTCGATTAATATTCCTGGCAGTACTCTCCACATTCTCAGCTCTCATGTTTTTTGCTAGTTTCTATCCTTCCTACAATCACTTTGCCATCATACTTTTACTAGGTTGTGTGTGGCAGTTAGAGTCTGGTGGTGTCCCTGACTAGAGGAGAACATGTGACAGACCCAGGAGAAGTGTCACATTCACCTTAGTTTAAGAAGTAGTAAATGTTGAAAAACCTGAGATGACAACAGCTGGGAGTATTTTCAGATGGAAGGACAATTCTATGTCAAGTATTGCGCAGTTGTTGAACCAGAAGACTAAAAAGAACATTCTGTTTCAGAATCATCCTCCTTCTTAAAAGTCTTCATTTTTCAAAAAAATCTGTGGTCCTCCTCTGTGTTTGAAGGTATCATAGCTAAAAGTGCTCTGTCATTGATATGTGAATAGGGACGGGCATTATCAAACTGATTTTACATATGAATAACCTCAAACATTAAGTGTCTAAAATTCACTGCAATCAAAGCTGAGAAAATTACCTGGTTCTCACAATAACCAATGAAATGTCCTACTCATTGAACCATACAGCTTTGAGACACCAGTGAATCAGAGTGCTTCAGGTGCTCCTGTAATTATACAGCCACATGTTTTCATACGAAATGTTTTGTTAGATAATTACACGAAGGATGGAGAGTCTGTTGCAAAACTCATTTGGATGTCTTTTGCAACTTGATGTCATTGAAATTTCATGTAATATTATGTGTGTTTTAAGCACCCATGGAGTTACATGTTTTTGTCTTAGAGAATACAGCACAGCACAGGCTGATTTTCCCCCCATTTTCATACCTGCATATCAAAGTAATTTTATTTTCTCAATAATCGTTATTTCCAAAGGTGTATTTTGAGAAACATTTTGAGAAGCAAACAAGCACTTACCCCGTTTCAAGCTTAAAAATGCTCATGAATTCCTTTTGCAAGAATGGAAAATGATATATTTTAGAAAGATAAAGATAGTTTGCAGAAATGCAGGGCACTTCTGTCTCTGTTATTTCTCTTCAGCAATTTTCCTGTGCAAGTACCTGAAGAGTGGCAATAGAAAGAAAACAAAGAGATCAAGTGGAGCAATGCAAGAGACAGAGGGAGAAAGAAGCAGTTGAACTAATAAAGAGAAGAGCCAAGCTACAGAATTTCCATGATTAGTGGTTTGATATAACGTAGAAAGTCGTCTCAGAGGACCACAGGAGGATAATCTTCACAACAAGTTTTCCCATCTCCAGGTTAACTCCCAGGAAGACAGAGGAGGTTGTTTTCCCACCATAGGTGCAGGTTAAGAAGCCCCTAAAACATTAGTACTATTAACATTAGTAATTATTATTATAATGTAACCAGAATTGGGCAAAAGTAGGTAATATATCAGATGCTGATAACATGTCCTCTGGTGAAACAAGGCAGTAGGGAAATGCATGCTTGAAAAATATATAAAGAAAGTGTCCCTGTTGTGTAAAGTGAGAGACATGCATTTTATCTAAATCTGACTTTTGTTGGAAGATGAAAGATCTGCAGAGTATGGACTCTCTGGAGGTGGAGTTCTCTAGGAAATTCACGTTGCTTTTCTTGACAGCTGATTGATACCAGCAGAATCAACCACATTTTAATGTGGTATATAGAGCCATGCATTGTCAAGGAAAGCTCAAAAATTAATTAATAAAACCTCTGAAATGCAAATTAGATAAATAATGAATTTATTATCTGATTTATTGTGGCTTGAAATGATAAAAAAAAAAAATTGTGTCATGAGACCCTGCCTGTTCCTGGTTTCAAAGACAAACTGACATTCTTTTCCTCCTCCACTTACTTTTTAATTGTAGCAAGTTACTTGTTAAAGTGTTCTGGCTGATGGAACTCTGCCAGCCTATTTTATTATAACACATTTTGATTCACAATGAAAGAAAAGGTTATTGCACATGTCATATCTTTATTATACTTGACAAGCTGGAAAGCATGCATCCTAAAATGAAACAGAAAGTGAAATATCAGATTATCTTTCCATTAGGCACCAGAGCTGAGGTACCGTGTGACAAAACGGTGCTGAGTGGACACTGGCATTCCACGGCGATTCATTTGGGTTTTGCATTTACTTCCCAGGAGAAAGAAGATTAAATACACAGTTCCACAGGAAAACTTGGAGATGGATGTAAGCAGTGTCCTCGTCAGCGGGAAAAGCTGTCACACTGATGGGGGACCTTCTTACCCAGCATGAACTGGAGAAGAACTCTGCAAAAAATAAAGAAATTCTGGTTACTCTGAATAAAACCTTTATCCGTATGTCATGTTACTGCTCATATTTTTTATTAAAATTGTGAAAAAATATTTTGAAATCCCTTTCTCAAAATATGGGAATGGAAATATGTTTTCCATTTTAAAAAAATTTCTAATTAGTAATGTACATGTGTTTATGCACCAGTATAAAAAAAGACCTGACTTGATTAGGATCTCTGAATACTACAAAAATATTTCCACTTTTTGTAAACTAAATTCAGGAAAAATTACATTTAGTCACTTGTGAAATTTCTTCACCTACTGAGTAGGCTAGCCCTTTTTCTTTTTTTATTTTTTTTGGCTTTGATGTTAGCTGACAGGAAAGAGTTTAATTCAGATTTTGCAAATGTAATCTCCATGCATATTCACCCTATGACACGAAAAGATAAAGTCATGGAGGTGCCAAGTAAACTTACAAATTAAAAATTACCTCTGTGTATATTGTTCAGGAGACTGGGGCATGATATTCTAATAGTTCCATTAATTTTCAGAAGGATTTTTATTGGGTATCAAAATTTTGCTTCTACATACAGCTACTAAATAATAGATAATTGTATATTACAATATTTTAATATCAAATCAGTAGAAATTAGCTAAAACAATGGTATGAAAAAATGTTATTTCCCCTGAAGAAAAATGAAACCTAGAAAGAAAATATAAATAGCAAAGATATGCATAATATGTAGTTCTAGGATTGAGAGATATACAGGAAAAAAAGGTAAAAAAAGGAAGACTGGACTTTGGCAATATTTCATCTCTGCAGTAGAACATTTTATTAGATGAGTTTTATGGCCCTGTTTGCAATAATGAGCAGGAACAGCACAGTGTCCAGCTTAGCAGGCATGAGTGCTACCATAAGTCATTTTAAAACAAGACAATTCTTCAAAGAAACACTAAACTTGTCAGTTGTCCACCTTTAAATAACATTATGTATTCATTTTCATGCCACAGGAAGAGCACTTAGAAGCAAGTATTTCTGCATGAAAAATCATATTTAAAATGATACATTCAAAAGAGAATTCGGGAAAAAAATCTGTAGCCATGTTATGTGAACAAGCCGGATTGTAATGATCTTTTTTGTTCTGGAAGGAAATAGAAAAGCGTTAGACAATTTAGTCATTTGTTTTCTTTGTCTTGGCAACAGGGAACCCTGGCATATAACCAGAAAAAGAGATTCATAAATTTGCAAGATTTTAAATAAAAAAATAGGGACACATATGTCATGTATAGATCGAAAACAGCACAGAAAGTTTCATAAAACCTCTGCATCGATACGTTTACTATTGTTTGAACCTGCTTTTGTAGGATCCTGAAAAAACAGAACGCTTATTTTAGCTATGGTTATTTGCACAGTTCCATTGATTTAATTGTAGATATTTGTTACAAAAAATAAAAATGGTACAACAAAGTGTCTAAAAGCCAGGGTCTGCAAGCCAAGTGCAAATCACACGTTAAGACATGATCCGTGATGACAGGAGACAGCCCTAGAACCACAAAAATGCTAAAGGAAATAACACAGATAGTTTTCTTCCTGCCCTTTTGCATTCGCTGAGAGGCCATTCAAAGAAATTTTGCATGAAAGATCAAAATAGAATGAGCTGCTTAATGACTCCTCTTTTTCACAAAAAACAAAGCGCAAAATTTATAATGATGTCTCAAATGTCTTTCTTTGTAAGAACTGGTACATTTTGAAAGTTATCATTTTCTCTTAGGAACCTGGAATTCTTTCACCTGGAATCAGCTCCAAGAGATCAAAGAGAAATTTGTGCCTTTGAGTCAGTCATTTGGCCAGCACCATTCTTGTGGCTTTTTCAATGTGCCATGAAGTCTTCAAAGACATTTGAATGCTGCATTTGAATCCGTGGCACGTGAGGGACTGGATCTGTCAAACCTATTCAATCACGCAGCTGTCGAACGGACCTCAGGCACTGCTGTTCTTAGCTCTTGGATATTTATTTGCATGTGAAAGGACAAACTTGGCCTCTGTATATGCAAGATTCTGCATGCTATAATTTATAGATGAACTTCGTAACATTCACGTTTTCAAAGCAGATACCAATGTTGAGCAAATACCTGACCTCGAGTACCAGCAATTTCATCATCCACCCGCTGGGTTCCACCACTTCTCCTTTTTAGCCAGATGAATGTACTGTACAAAGTTATGTTTTCCTTTTCAAAGGTCTCTAACTCCTGTTTCTATTTACAGACTAAGAGGAGATTTGATGGACTGTAAGACCTTTTCTTGTGAGGAATCAAGCTGTGCTCCTGTAGAATGTCAACTCCTTTGACCAGCAGAGAAGCAAAGGGAAGGCTGATTATATGGAAATTTCCCTCTTTTCAGGCAGCGGGAACCCATTTTGAAGCTTCTTGCCTGGCTGGCCTATTTCGGGCAATGCTCATGTCCTTCAGTTAGAATGTTACTGTATCTATACATTGAGACACGTGTCTCCACCTTCCTTGTGTTCTGCTCCTTTAACCCACTGGGCAAAAACGAGTGCACCCTACAACCGGTGCCCAGCAGCTCTCAGCCGGCTGCAGGCAGCTGGGTGGGGATAACTTGAACCTGTTGAGCCTTCACCTTTGCTCATGCACGTGCATGGACTCCGAAAAGCCTGAAGGCCACAAACGCGGAAGCTGGGCAAAGAACAGGAATTTTATCCTGACTTCTGTGGGATGGAAGACCTTCCAGTAATGCCACTGTAAGGTAAGATAAATTTTAAGCTAGCTTTGTGCTGACACAAATTACTACCTGCAGTGCTTGATGGGAGAGCATTTGGTTGGGACTGACTAGTGTCTCATGTCTCCCTTTATTCTAGTTTAGGGTGGAATTTGTGAATTTTTTTTCAATTTCTTATAGAATGTGCTGAACCTGCCATAATAAAAATATTTAGATTACTGATTACTGAGGTTGACTTCTCTCACAAATAGATATTGTTATTCTTTACATGCAAGTAAGAATCACTCATTTGTGGCAACATTTTGGAAAAGGTTCATGATAACCACAGTCCTAATGTACTGTAATTGTCCTTAATCATTTGTTGATTCAGAAAAATCATTTGCTACTGCATTTCTTCACCTAGTTCTCTGATGTTTTCTGCTGGCACATCTTGGTTCAGGTGTTTGAAGGGTTAGTGACTGAAGAAGTTTGTGTTTCTGCCAAAGCTGCATGGGATGGTTGCTTGGTAACAATACTTGTGGCATAAAAAGTATTGCGTCAGGCATATGCCTGTTCCTGCCTCTTTTTAGGGGACTGGGAAGAATTATAGAGAAGATATATTTTATTTAAGGAGCCTAGGAGATCTAGAAGAATTGCTACCTGAGACACGAAGCTGAAAAGGGAATGCTTTGAAACCAATATATCATTGGAGACTGCCTTCAGTAAACCACTGCAGAATACAATTAAATTCCATTGGAACTCTCTAGACAGCTGCCATGGGCAAACAACCTGCTTCCAGCTGCTTGCTGAGAGTCCCACCCCAGCAAGGCGGCCAGCTGCTTTGGGGAGCACTTTGGGCATAAGGTCCTCCACATTTTGGCCTCAGGGGATCCTCCAAAACATTTAAACACCAACCCAGACCACGCGTTGCTGTCTGCAGCTGTGAGAGTCAGCAGGCGCTGCACCAGCCTCTTCTCCCACGGGCAGACACAGCATCACAGAGGAGCCCGAGTGCTGGTGGGAGTTTCTCCACAACTCCCACTGCTCCCACCACCCAAGCAGCGCTCTGTGCCGAGACCCACAGACTAACCAAAGCAATATCCTCTGAACAGATTAATCTTTATTAAATCTCTGTCAGGGCTGGATGAGACCTCTATTATTTCCTTCTTATCTTCTCTGCTGTTCTACTATGTTGCTAGTAGGCTTAATCCTGTGTCTGTGCACTTGTCAAGCCAGCAAAGTTCAATTCTTTAGTAACCAGTGAACACTAAACGATGCATAAGGGGCAGAAATATCCAGACAGACTGAAGGGATGTTTTGCCTGCCAGTCTAATGGCATCACAGGTTATTACCATGGCTGTCAAATTGCAGTATCTGTGAAGAATCTGTGAAGACCTTCACAGCACTACCAGTTCTACTTGTCTTGAGTATGGGCAGAGGTATGCTGGTCCCAAAGGTTAAAGATGACGTGAGCTTGGAAGAAAATGTGTTGTGCGAAAGAACCACTTAACAACTGAGATGGGAAGAGACCTCCAGAAATTGTCTAGTCCAATCTCATCACCCAGAGTGTCAGCTAGAACATGTTGTCCAGCACATAGTCCAGTCCTTATCTTGAACGAACTGTAATCCATAGCTTTTACTCTTTTCAAGTCTCTCTTGAGTCCTCAGAAGTTCACCCTGACTTGCAACATAAAGCCAGATGTGGCAAGGTCAAAAGGAAGAGATAGAGTCTTCTAGCCAAACTCCCTGTTCATTACAGTCAGAGATGTTTGTCTATTAATTGTGGCATCAAGTCCAATAACCTCTGGTTGATTAGAGCAAATCTTTCAGGATGACATTTTAATCTTCATTTTAAAACTCCAAGTGTCAGAGAAGCTAAAACACCCCCTGGACAAATTACTCTGATGATTAATTTCCCCTTCTATTAATAATAACAATAAAATACAGTATTTGCATTTTTTCATGAATATGATGTGTGTGTCTGCTAGATTAAAAAGACTTCTACTGTCAGGATTTTTCCCCTAGATAGATATTTATGTGCCATGATATTTACACTTTTATATGCTCTTGACTAAGATATATCCAGTAGCAGCCATAGCATAATATTCCATGACATTTTAATAATTATTGAATCACTGTTTTGCTCTGCTACTATAGATTTGATCAAATAGATTTGATATGATCCATCACAGTGTACTCTAAAAAGAACCTAAAGGAGAACAAGCCGTGCTGGTCAGCTACTCTGAAGTGGGGAAAAAGATCTAACTCCTGCAGTGAAGTTTGTCATCGAATCTCCTATGGCCAGGATTCCTATAGTCTACATTTTGCTGTCATTAAATGGAAACTTAACCTTGGGCACCAAATGTTTTCAAATAAACAGCTGCTGAACACTGGAGAGATGGGAGATTGTGTAGTGCTAGTGTGCTCAACTCTAGCAAGGTTTTTTCTCTTTTTTATTGATGATCCAGTTTAATTCAGCATTACTCCTGTTTTATAATTGCACAGCCTGAGGGGTAAAAGTGTCTGGGGATAAGGATTTTCTGTCCAGAGAAAGGACCCATGCAAGCAGAGCCCAGAATCCATCATACCCTAGCATCTGTCACTCCCCTTTTTCCTAACTCCCTCCCTGTGCCAAAATACTTCTGTCACATCAATAGAATCCTGCAAAAATAGGCCCTGGAAATATGTTAAAGTTATGAGAGCAGACTTCCTGACATGGTCTGCCCTTTCCTTCTGAATCAACTAACTGGTTCTATCAGTCCCAACAGCAGACTGCAGATTTTTGGCACCAGCATGAAGCCTGCTTTTAGAGAGCTAGGGGCTTTATAGATCAACAGCAGTAATTTAATCCTTCTGGAAACAACACCAGGTGTATAACACCAGCTACCTGAATTCTTCATAAATTAGCATCTTCCAAATAATGCTGAAGTTATGATAATCTCTCCAATTCCTTTCTTACTTGAATACAAGACCTACACCCTTCTAGCTAAGAACAGATGCCAAAAGTCTTTAGAGAGTTTGCCCAAGTCTTCAGAGAGTTTGCCCTTAAACATCCACAAGCAAAGAGAGATCCCACAGTGCTCCAAAATTGGGAAAATTCAGTATTAGACAGTGAGCATGTCTGACAGTGGTCATCCTGTCATCCTGTCTTCAGGCCTGCACATCAGGCTGTGCTAGCTGTGCCACATGTCCCCAGAGCACACTGCCACTGTGTCTTGGGGTGATTCTATGACCATACTGTATTCCCCATCACCTGCTTGATTTCTAGTGTACCTTTACATTGCAAAGGGGGGAGAGAGAAGCTGAGAGAACTCTTCAAAGCCGCTCGCTTGATTTTGCATCTAGAATGTTTTGCATTCTTTCCTCTCCCGATTCTGACAACATTTGGTTGGTTGGAGGACTTTTGCTCGCTAGTCTCTTCGGCTTTCAGCGGAGAAGGGACTGTGATCTGCCTCAGCGGCTTCTGTTCCTTTTTGGACGGTTTTTGGCTTGCTTTTCATCTGAGACCGGCTGTCATCTCCGGACCTGCTCGGCGGGACCCTCCAAGGGGGATCATCGTACCCGGCCTGGCCTGGCCCGGCCCAGCTCAGGCCTGCAGGTTTTACCTACAGAAAGAACTCTAAAATCCATAGTCCTCTTTTAGGGGACAGGGGAGGGGGTTTCTATATTCTTTTTTCCCCGTGACAGCGGGAGACTCTGTTTGTTAAACAAATAGGTTTTTTCACTTTCACTCGAGTAATTATTTTCCCGAACCCGTGGGTAAGGTGCTGCCGGGGCCTGCTTGCCTGGCAGGCAGGAGAGAGAGAGAGAGAGACGCCCCTCTCGGGTTGTTTCCTCCTGGATTTGTGTCCAAACCGGCACACACTGTCAGCTCTTGGGGGAGAAAACTCCCCAGCCCCTACCACTGCTTGGGGCTGGAATCAGGTCACCGGGATGAATCTGAGACACCCAGCTGGCCTCCGCCTTCCCATGAAGGAACCTTGAAAACAGTTTGCTGAATAAACAAGACTGATAACATTCCAAAACTCACTGAAGACTCTCAGACTTTACCTGTTGGTCCCAGAGTTTATCTTTTTTAAGGAAATTAACTGAGCTTTCCATGGGCCAGTCTCCCAGGAGGTCCCTCTGATGAGCTGCACTGTGGCTGCCTGCAGCTGCACCAGCCCGTCACAGGTAGGCAAACACAGGTCTTAGGGAAACCAACAGCAGCCAATGACTATTTATATTTTCAATTTCACATGAGTAGGAGTAAATTTCTCTGCCCCTCTTTGCAAATCCCTAGATTAGAATTGAAATATCAGCGCTGTTTTTTAAGAGCTTCTCCCTCCTGTCCATGTACTGAGCCTAGCAGTTTACCAGAAACCCTTCTCAGCCTCACTACATAAGGAGAAACCTCTAAAGGACTGATATTGAACCTGAGAGTTAGGTCAAGCTTTTATCATTTCTTCACAGCTGAACACATAACTTATGTAAGTTAAGATTTTTAATTTCTGAATCCTGGTTTAAAAAAGTCAGAAAATAAAAAGCTGTTTCCTGTTTAGATGTTTACTTAGACGAACATATAGGTAGATGTATTTCTATTCAATAGTTATTTGAATGCGTGTCTGTATATATAAAATATACATATATTTTTCATCTGCACATATAGACATTTTAATCAGTATTTTGGATATATCTTGCTATCATATTGCTCACTTCTCTTTGTCTATTTTTCAGTATTTTGTCTTGCAACATTTATAAAATAATCCAGCCTTGTTTCAAGGCTAGAGTTCTTGGTGTAGCAGAGCTAAACTGGCAGTAGCAGAGCTACTGACTACCAGAAGCAGATGAGTCCATGCTGTTCACCGAGGCAGTGGCCCAGGACTAGCACAGGTCTGGGCTGGTTTAGAACCCAACCAGCCCCAGCAGCGTTTTGTAGCTTACCCGCACCAGCTCCCTGCTGGGGAGGAGTTTCTGGATTTTTGCTGCGTCTTACATGAAAATAAGTTGCCCACAAACCCACACTTGACTCAGATAATTACTTACTCTTTCCAACAGAAAGAGTAGGGAAAAAATGTATTAACCAAGGCTGTGTTTTCCCTTTTCTTGTTTTTGTTTTAGTTGGATAAACAAGCAAAGACAATAAACTACATTGACAATAGATGGAATTTTCCATCCAGCAAAACGTGGCAAAATCCAGCAAAATTCCCCCAAAAGAGGCTTTGCCCTGTAAAACTGAGAGCTGGATGAAATGCTGTGGAAACTGACTGGTGTTTTCACACTTTCTTATAGAATAATAAAATTTGAGATTCCCTTTTACTCCTTTCATCCTCCCATTTGCATTATTTCTGTTTAAGGTCAGACTGACAAGCAAATGAATTCTTAACACTATTCCCTGCTTTTTCTCCCCCACCTGCT
The DNA here is from genome assembly GCA_013398955.1 of Callaeas wilsoni. NCBI lineage: Eukaryota > Metazoa > Chordata > Aves > Passeriformes > Callaeidae > Callaeas > Callaeas wilsoni. The sequence goes on along the minus strand of VWPU01013087.1, from coordinate 27,667 downwards.
CCTATTTTTTTTTTATTATTATTATTCAATTAGGTGTTTTCTACTATTTAGGGCTTAAAATATTTCCATGTATGAAACGGGAGAACTGAGCAATCCCAGGGGCTACTTTGCTAGGTGCTGGGTAGATACTTAAAAGGGACAGATCCTAAATCAAACTATTTATCAAAGATGGATAAAAGAATAGAGAGAAATAAATCATTTCCTCCCCCAAGCCTTTTGTGTGTGTATGTATATGTCTTTTGAGGTATAGACAGCTCAGAAACCATAATGGTTTTCCTAAATCTATGGAGGAAAAGTATTCAAGAACCATGGCCTTATTCAAGACTCACTGTCCTACTCTCAGACTTTAATCATGAACCAATCCTTCCCTTCTTAGTACTTCTCCTTTCAGAAAGGTCTTTAGTGATCAGAGCACAGGCACAGCTACCCAGGCACATTTCTTGTCCTCATGACAGATAAATGTTGTTAAAATATAGATGTATGAAATTTAAGTTTGCCTTTGTTCAAAGACCAATATGAAAAGAGATTGGGTTAGACTTCTTCCTGAAAAAGAGCCTCAGGCCAAACCCCAGGACTCAGATACCATGGAGAGCTGCAAGACAGCAGCAAAGAAATTCTGGAAAGCAAGCTATTAAAGCCAGAAGATTGTTCTGTTTTCCTGATGGTCTCTATCTGCATTTATTAATGTTTTTTTAGAGAATGACTTCAAGGATTAAATTGTCCAGCAGGTTAGATTCCCTTGGGGCTTTTCAACTTGTATATGAAGTGAAAGTTACCACTTTCTCAGACTGACATAAAAAGAATTCAGTGCAGAGAGGTAGCTTTTCCCACATCTGATTTCTTCGCACAGTTTTTTTTTCCCCCTTCCTAATCTGTTTATTTCAAGAACATTCCTAACGATGTAAGACTTGTCCTCAGGGTAGTTTTGAGGTCTGTCTAACCCAATAGTATGTCTTTTCAACAGCAGATCCCTCACCAGAATGGACAAGAAAGCCACTAAACTATTCTTTCTAATTTATGCTAGAATTTGGTCAATTACTGTAACATAACAGTTCACTTCCTTGTTAAAACTTTATTTTCCCCTGTAGCTTGCAAATGTTTTGAATCTCCCTTTAACTTTTGGTTCCTGTTACAAAAATCTGAAGTGAGAAATTCCTATCAGTCTTCCTTCTCTTCTGCTCTTTCCATTTTTCATATTTATAGCTTTTTGCTTGTATATAAACCAGTTTAGACCAATTTGTACTGGTCAGGAATTTGTGTTCCACCTGAACACTAGGTATTTAAACAAACTTTTCACAGTAACATCGCAAATTTTCTCTCATTTGTGGAGAAATTCATTTGTTCTCATGATGCCATCATTCAAAGCAGGTGGGAAACACCTTCTCAAGCCCATGAGAAAGCAACGAGGACACACCATAAACAACTCATTATTTCTGATGTTTAGCTTATCAGTCATATCCCGCTCAGTGAAACTGAAGAAAATAGTAATTTTTGAGGAATATAAAGCAATGAGTCCTAAGCATTATTTTAAATGCCCTGAAATGCAGATTTTAAATACCAAGTGGTGCCATTTTTATAAGGAAAAGGAAAAGAGGGGGGAAAAAATAATGCAGCAGCATCCCACACTTCAGCTGGGATAAACATGCAATATTTGCATGATTTTGGGTCTCTCTTCCCTCTCTGGAAACCAGTCTCTGGCAAGCCAGAGGAGGTCAATAGGCAGTCTGGCATCAACAGGGACCTTGTTCGTTGCCATTCGAGAGAATCCCCCTCTAGTTTTTAAGCTTAGACAATGAAGAAAATAAGAATAGCATTCAATTATTTATTACTTTCCCTCTCAGCTACTCCCTGTAACTGTAACTGAGAACCATAGAAAACAAAGATTGAAATATTCAGCTTAAACAGCTATAAATTTAGAAAACACATTTTCTTTCCCTGACAAAGGGAGGTGAAACTAATAATGATACAAACATCTTTACCTAGAGAAAAACAAAGTTAGGAGCCACAGTTCTCCATGAGAATATTCTAAATTCATAAAATTTCTTTTTAACTTTCTAAAAAATAAATTGCTAAGGAGTGATTTTTAAGAAGCTCTATAGCAAGAAATTGGCATCATTACTCTTTCTTAAACAGATAGAGCAGGTATTCAAGCCTTTATTTAGTTATGGAGGCTTTAAACAATATTGTCCTCCATTAAGAAACAAATGAGGAACAGTTCCTTTTTAGGCAATTGCATTCATTTAAAGTGATTTTTACAGGGTCTTTTTTCTAAGATTAAAAGGTCCACTCATAAGCATCATCAAAATTAAATCCACAGTGACAAAGAACCTAGCTAACAACCCAAGTTTCATATTCATTTGGAAAATAGGTTTCTACATAAAATCATGGAGCTGTCCACATGGAATAAACAGAGATAAGTATACAAAATTTGCTATTACTGAATGAATTCATACATGTTCATACATATCTGTGTGTTTCAGACCTCCAAGTATTCCATTCCATAGGCCACCATGCAGAATTCCTTCCTTGCCTGTAACCCAGCTCAGGTGGAAATTCAATGAATTTTAACCTCCGCAATCCTGAATGAATTATTGATAAATTACATCGGGGTTTATCTCTACTCATTCCACTTGTATCAGGATAGAAGGTGTGCCTGCTAGCATGTCTCTGTCATTCACAAGGGCTGAGGAAACAAAGCTTTTAATTTTTTCAGTCAAGCTTTTTAGAAATGGGAGAATAACACATGAGATTTCTTGCACAACACACCCCCTCAACACTCCAGGCTTAAACTAATATTTTCCCAAGTGATTGCACCAAGGACTTCTTTGTAAAACATGAAACTGCTACTCTTTCTTTCTTTCTTTCCCAATCTCTTTTTTTCTCTCCCGAGAACACATAATGCTGAAAAGGCATTATTTCCCTTAGAAATGCAAAATCCCACAAGTGGATGAGCATTCCTCCACCAGCATATGTAAGAGGGTGAGGATCTGAACAAATAAGTCCATGATATTCAGGGTCAGGTTGGACAGGGCGACCCAATCCAGCTGCAGATGTCTCTGCTCATTGCAGGGGCTGGATTAGGTGGCCTTTGAAAGTCCCTTCTAGCCCAAACCATTCTGTAATTCTATGATTGTATAATACTGATTCCATTCTCTAACTAGTTTAAGTAGGAGTGTCATAGCAATTTCTGAGGGATAAAAATTCAATTATGGGTTAAAAGGAAGTGTATTTGAAGATATTAGAAATCATGATGAACATGTCAGTCTAAAAATGAATCTATGATGCTCTGGTTCTGCCTTTAAAAATGCTATTTACAACACTATTCTGCATACCAGCAATTAGCAATTTGTATGTATCCTTATCTTTCCTCACCTTTTGATCCAAAAGACCATTCATTGGAGCAATTCTTTCCATTACCATTTCAAATGGGTTTGTATTAGGAAAGTGACAGTGGACTTTTTTTAATACAGCCAGAACTAAAAATAATTTATGGTTTTATGAGATAAATACAGTGATATTAATCACTACCCAGAAATTAAATGTACATCAATACAGCCTGCAAGACCTTCCTTCAGAACAGCTTTCTGGTCTGTGAACACTTTGAATAATTCTAGCCTCATGTCCTGCTCGACTGATTTATATGCACTTTATGTGTTTTTAGAAAGTTCTAGCTTCATTTCTTTCTTGGCAAAACTTTGCTCTTATGGATGAACAGATAGTACAGGAGTAGATCTGCTCTTTATCTATATCAGCAATGCTCCAATAGCTCAATCGGCGGTGTATTGATTTATGTGAGTTGGGCATGTCCTGTAGTCCCTGAAATTGTCCTCTTTGTTTGATCTAAAGACAAATCAGATTTAATGTGCAGTAGATATGTCTGAAAGCTAAATTTTTCCCATTATCCTGGCATTCATCACTACTTACCATGCCCTGTGCACTTTAGATTGTTTCCAGATTCCATTAAGTCCAGCAAAACTTGTAATTAATGATTGATTCTGTTTGGGTTTTGGCACTGTACCTGTAGGGTTACTGTCAAAGGAGTGTTGCTGTATTACACTTTTACTTATTTATTTACTTTTTTCATTCTCGGTGGTTTAATGAGCCTGCATTGCCTCCAGAAAACTGATGGCAAGTCAGTAAGAAAAATGTCTGCTTATAGGGACACAGTTTTTGGTGTTTTGTAGCCCAGCCTGCTGGTAACCTGTGCATGTGCACACTCATGGAAAAAGCAGAACATCTAACTGAAATTATGGCAATTTTAGGAACATTTCTTTTTTTCAAGTGAATTAAATTGTTACCGTTTTTGAACGCAGAGAAGCATTTAAACTATTTTAGAAATCAAGGGCAGCTGCCTTCCCTACATATACATAGTAAGCACTAAACACAACATTCCAGTTTCTCACAGATGTTAGGGAAGGTAATATATGCCTATAGATAGTCTGTGAGGCTGGGAGCAGCAGTTTATATTCTGCTTGCTCTCGGATTCAGTCTTCCAGATAGGTTAAGTCAGCATTTACAGTGAGTGTACTCAACGCCAAGGCCAGATCTTCAGCAGCTCTAAAGGGTTCCTTTGTCTCTGTTGCAGATACATCTGTCTGTAAAGTCTTTTTAATCCTTGTCTTTCCACAATTATGTAATTGGAATTTTTATGGAATGTCCAAAGTGTAACTATAAGGTGAGAGGATTTTGCAAAACGTGTTTTCCTCAACAGTATTTTCAAGAAAGGTCTTAAGAGTTTTAAAATACTCCTTGAGTGTTTAATTTATTTAGCATACCTGTTGAGAAATTACATACTCACTCTGAGTAATTTTACAAAAGTACATGTTTTAAGGAATTTAAGTATTGGCTAATTTTATATTGAAGCTAAGTGCAACACATTGCTTCTACTTCAAGCACGATGGATTGAAAAGCACGGTCTAAATAACAGTGCTACAGAATTAATATTTCTTTATATTTGATGAAATCTTAACATACGTATCTACGGTATCATTCCTACGTGACAGTCTGACATTTGCAATTGAAGAAGACGCTCGTGAAAAACTAGTGTAAATGTGAAAACACAAATGATAACTCAGATGTATCTGCAGCCCACACGCTGATCTTAAATGTCCTTTTGTCAAAGAACAGTCTCTGCATGTCAACCCCGACATAAATAGAATCTAAATATTTTGTTTTATTTAAGGCAGTAAAAACACGCAGGGTCACCATGAGGATGTGTACATTGATGCAATGCCCCAACCCACTGATGAAGCTAAGGAAAGAACTGTCAGCTCAGCCTGATGTAAACTCCTGAAGCACCCACATCCTCAGGAAGGAGCTGCAGCTCACTTGCCTGAGCAAATGGAAAATATTTAATAAGCATTTTAGGGAGTTAAGTGCTCTAGAGATTCCCTAATCTTTTCTGTGGAGTAGAATGGAACATCACTCCCATTTTTCCCTCTCCATCTTTGTAGTGGCCTTTAGGAATAGCATTATTGCAGCCAACACAAAAGATATCAAATAAATAAAGTGGAGGTGGGCTGCAGTTTGAACAGGACTTTGTTCTCTGCTCATGACCTCGACCTCTCCAGATCATGACAATTTGTGTATGGAGAATGCTGAATTCTTAGCCTATTTTATAGGAGGAAAATTCTCCAATGGAGTAACAAGATAAACCATCATTAGTTCAAACTCATAATTTCCATTTCTCTGCATGAAAATTACTTGTCAAGGGAATAATAAGGCCCTTCTTTGTGCTTCTGGCAGTATAAAGTGTTGCTAGGATTTTAAGGGGGAAAGCTGAACAAGCTCACCTTATTTAAACTTCTGTCTGCTTAAATTCTGAAAAGCACTTACGTCTCTAAAATGGCATTCAGTGGATAAAAGGCAAGAAAATTGGAGGAGTGAAGTTTTCCTGCCTCTACCTCTGAAGTGCCAGTTATTTCTCAGATTGCATGCTATTTGCTGAACCTGGTGAATCATAATATATGATTGAATACCCAAATGCTCACCACAGGATTGCAAAGACTTGGTTTGTAGCAGAGTACCTAGAGGAATCTAGCCAAAACCCAGACTTAATTTAGATTCTATTGTTGATGAGATGTAAAACTGTTTTCTACTGGGCTAGCAAAACAGCACACAAGCAGTTCCCCAAATAATGTGCCAGGACTGAACGCAGAACACAAATCAAAGGTCCAACTCAACCGTTTTCGGAGCATTTACCCTCCAGAATGGTATCACTCTTTGGTTACGCCAAACAAATCTGTCACCGAATTCCTGAGTGCTGTACTTCCATCCTCCTGTTTAGGAATTCAGTGTGATGTTTGAGCTTGGAATGGAGAAGTCAGGAATGAAAAGGACAATGCTGGCAGCTCTTTTGCTTAGAACGGTTGCTGTCTGTGGAGCTGTGCTCTTCAGCACATTAGTGCAGGTGCGTGTGGACACTTCCACATTGATAACAGAAGGGGAGAAAATAGTCATTTCCCAAGAGACAAGAGTTAAACATTTAGATTTACATGATCTTCATAGAAAGATTTGCACTGAATCAAATTGACTGAGCCTTAACACATTCATGGCCGTAATTATTCAACAGAGAAATCTGAAAAAAACCCCATACTTACTTGTTAGTAACCAGTCATAGTAGAAAGAGGTGCAGGGACCACGGTTCATACCTAACCAGGACATGCTCCAAGTTTTTATTTCCTTGGCTACTCTATGATTCTCATTTCTATGGAGCTCCTTAGTGGAATAGTCCTCACTGTGACCAAGGCTTTTTATTATTATTGATGTGATTGCTTCATTAGTCCTCTCCCTTGTTCAAATGGCTCTAAATCCTAATCATGGAAGAGGCAGTTGCTCAAATTCTAATCTCACTAAAAGCATCATAAACTCTAGCCCATAGCCAAAGGAAAAATTTCAAATTTATAAAGACACAAAATAAAAAACTGACCAAGTATAGCAAAGGTAACCAAACATAAAATTCAGTGCTACATCCTCATGAATACACAGCAAACTAAAAAGACCTGTGAAATTTCTTGAAGAAAAGGTAAAGGAGAGGGTAACTGATCCAGAAGTAAAACAAAATGAAAACAACCTTTATCAACAAATGTCTTAAAAGTACTGAACTGCCCAGAACATGAAAAAACACCCACTAGATACGAACAACATCATCGCTTCAAATGAAAAAACATGAAACCAAAGTCCTCTATGAACAAAGGGAGCTAAAATGTAACCAAATCCCAGTCCAACCAAATTAGGGCATGGTATTGAACAGCTCTAGGGAAGCAGGTAGACTCTGAAGGTCAGGAAACACATTAAAAAACTTGAATATAATTTGGAAAATATTAATTTTAAATTGAAAATTTAACTCTGTTTTAGTGCATACTTTTTCAAGTGTAAAAAACGCTGTTGTTTCAGAACAGCCAGTTGAGGTTTTTTACGATGCAAAACCAGTAAAAACCCAAAAAAGGTATTACTTCTGAAGAGTGGTTGCTCCTTCCCCCCCCCAATTTTCTTCACCCTCACAATACACTAAAAGCAGCAATTTTTTTAAAATTGAAATTATTCAGGTAATGGTTGGTTTTGTAACCTTTTGTAGCCTATACTTCCATCCAAATTTAACCCATTGTGTATATCTGAATTTTGGGCCATCACCTATATACCACTGTACATAAAAAGCAGAGGCAGATCCATGTGAACTCTTCTGGTAAGTGTGGCTCTTAGCAGATAAAATACTACTCAGCTGGCTGTGGTTCTCAGGAAAAGAAATCACACAAGAGGAAATGGCAGCCCAAAGATGCCTTCCTTTCTTCAACTTGGAACTGTCGGGTGAAGAGTTTTATGTGTAGACGCATAAAATGAAGTCTGCAAAGTGCTGCTCTTCCTGTACTGGTTATAAGGGTAACCAGTTTTCCAAGATGATGATCCTGACCTTCTGTGTCCCTCAGCATTGGCTGAAAAGACCGTAACTAAGTCACAAACCTACCAGAGAATTTCTTTGGGTCCCTGTAGGAAGCTCTCAAAGTCAATCAAGACCCAAGAAGTGCCCTTGCTTGCTGGGCTGCACTTCAGAAGTTAATATGGTTCACACGCCTGCCTAGCTGTTTGAAATATTTGACTTCTCTTGCTTGCAGCCAGTGCAGAAGGTAAGGACTCTCCTTTGGAGCCTGCAGACTGTCTCAGTGTGAGCAATTTTCCTGCCACAAAGATCACCTTGCTGTGATGAACTTTTAAATCTCCAGCATTTAGGTATCTTCTGGGAAATCTCCAGATGATTCGTTATCCTGACATACCACGTTCTTTGTTTCACCACAATCATTCATAGCAAAGTCAAAGATCAGGTCCCTGACCACCTAACAATGCTCTCTGTGGTTTTTGTGTTCAGACTTTGCTTCTTCACTGTATTTTATAAAATGTTTAGAAAGGACTCTTTTTAATTCAATGAAATTTATTTGCTTGTTTACCAAATCTATATATGTTTTAACATCTAAAATTTTCCGGCTTTGAAGAAATGAAATGGTAGAAGAATGACTTCTTTGTTAAAAGTCAGTCTGACATGTTATGCCTGTTCTGGACTGTTAGGAAGGCTTAACACCATCCAAAATTCCTTTAATTCTTATGTTTAATGCCCTAAACAAGCTCTTAGGTCTGTCTTTTCCCATCTCTGATAACACATTATATTCTGTTCTTTCCTATATGGCAAAATACAGATTACACTGCAGTTCTTTCATTACAAATCTAACAGGAACATTTTTGAAAGCTGTCACTTTGTTAATAATTTTGTAGAATCTATAGCAACAGAGAATATTTTTTTGTTTCCATTGATTGTGACAGACATCAAGAGTTACCATTTATGTATAATCTTTTCATCAGCAATATCACAGCAACTTCAAATCAAGTGATATCATATAGCAGATTATCTAACACCTGCACCTGAGATTTTGGGCAAATCTGTCCTGATCACTCATCACTTTTAGAAAGCCTTAGATGCAGAAAAGTTCCCAAATCATCTTTTTCCTGTCATCATGCTTAGACTGAGCATAATTATTTGCTATTTCCAGTTAAAAAGATTTAGCCCAGATATGCAATTTCATCCTGCAGTTCCCAAAACGTCTGAAGAAGAACGCAGCCACACTGGGTCTTCATACAGAAATTATATAATTAAGTTAAATCCATCTTTGCCAATTCTACCTTTGTTTCCAATTACTTCCTACTGAAGCTCTCAATCTGCCCCCATGTCCTATCTGTAATATTTCCTTTTCCCACTGCTGGTCACAAGCAAACTGATACATAACATGGTGTGATGGGTTGACCCCGACTGGATACTAGCTGCCCACCAGAGTTGCTCTATCATTCCCCTTCCTCTGCTCAGTTCAGGGGAGACAAATATCCAAGTTTACCCTGCATTTTCTCCCATTTCTTCAGTATATGTTGTCCTGTAATTTCCTTCCAAATGCTGGCAGATTCTGGCAACCTCATTTTCACTAGAACATGTCATGACTCCTAAAATGGCCACATCTATTTCCTTATGGCCACATCTGTACTTAAGGAGCTACAGAATGTGGTGCTTCATATGAGTAACCAGGAAGAGCTTTTGTAGGAATACTGAGAACGGAACAATCATTCCTTCAGTCTGGAGCAAAACACGGGTGTGGAAGATCAGCAGTGGAAAGCTGATGCTGGTTAATGGATTCAGGATAGATTGATTTTGTAGCGTCATTTAGCAGACATTGCATTTGGATGGACCTAAGTTTCGGACAAAATCTGTACATTTCTACAAAATTTGTACAAGGATTTATATCACTGCCCTGGGATAGGTAGTCCTAGTCTCAAATCAGAAGTTACAGGGCATCAAGGTCTCTGCTGGGCTCCTTGGAGCTGGTCTCAAAGCTCAGCGCAGTCCCCGCTCCTGGCGTTACAGCGCACAACTACCTTTCAAAAATGTGACAACAGGCTTAGATTTTTACTACCTTACTTGATTGTTATTACATATTTATAACTGATTTATTCACTTCAATACACTCTCTGTTCCCTCCCTGAAATATTGTAACAATGTCCTCTTTTCCAGCCACCAACGGTTGGTGGTTTAATTGTTTTGCTAAACTGCTGTTAAGGTAGGTAGGCAGAGAGCTCCTGCAATCACCACATTGCCAGTCCCCCCCAGTATCTATTTCAGCCTCAAAATCCCTTACGTGATTTCCTCTTTGTGCCAAAAATGGGCAAGGAAATAATTTGTCACAACACCAGAATGAAAAAATTGGTTTAACTGGAGGACAAGAAGCCCTCGAAAGCTGCTCACTTGCTTTCATTTATTGTCCTCTCCTTGTTAATAACACTTTGCAAATGGAGAGGGATCCACAGAGTCCTGATCATTGCAAGGCTCAGTACGTCAATACTTTCATTATTTTGGGACTTGGCCCACAGTAAAGGATCAACAATCCTTACTTAGACCCCTGAGTTCCACTTTAATAAGAAAAGGGAATCAACTGCAATAAGTGGTACAAATGATCAATGATTGTAAGGAAAATCTTAATTTTCCTTTTTGCGATGAATTTATATTATAGGCCTGTTTCATAGCAACAAAATCTTCTGTAAAAAAGTAGGAACTAAAAGAAATTTAAACTTGTAAGTGCTGCATTTCTAGGAGAGTTTTACTTTCTTCACATTTCTGAACTAGAAACACTAGACTTCTGTATACGTCTATACTTCTGAGGGTATTGGAGGAATGCAATATTAATAGAGCTGGAAGCCTCTAGATAAAGTAAAAACAAGTTTCAAGAGCATAAGCCTTGAAAACTTTATTGTCCTGACTTTGGGAAAAATTAGCCTCCTACTAGCACTGCCTGGTTCCAAATGTGCTCTTGCATCTATATCGTGGTTTTACCCATGCAGGTGCACGCCATTCTTCTCTCTTCTTTTCTGCAGCCTGATCAGGGTGGCATCCACCTGATCATTAGGAATAACAAGTACCTCACCTAGAAGGGCACACTCCATTTTCCATTCTTTTAAGCATGGTACTCTGTTCCTGCATCAAATAGAATAACGAGTTCTGGAACTCATGTTAAAAAATCTTGCTATTTCCTGTAAAAGGAAAATCTCACTCTATCTTGCCTGTGTGCATAATAATCTTGTTGCCTCATCAACCCAGAGCTGGTAGCGGGAATTTGACTACAATTCTCAGCAGCAGAAAGGACGGGTGAGCTTTGGAAGAGCTTGCTGCACTAGCATAAGGCATGACAATGCCTGAATATTTCATTCAGTCTCTTTTCTTACAGTCACTGCTTTCTAGCCCTCCAGCAAACACGGCAGGGAGCTGCCCGTGATTCATACTCTTCCAGTCATTGTTTAGCATCAGCACTGAGGGTGGGTTTGCACTGTGCCACCAGGCTGGGAAACAGAGGGGCCAGCCTGTGAGCACCCAAGAGCAGGGTGACCTTGCTCTGCACCAGTAGAAGGCTGCATCACGTTGCTTTGGTGCTGTGATTTAAAGTTGTATTTAGGAAATATGTAAAAACACGTGTATATCATAGATTCTGATTCCGAGCCTAAAATATGAGCCTCTGGAGATTAAGATCTTAAATTTTTTTTAATTTTTTTTTTTTTTTTAAATTAGGGATATGGACCTACTGGTCTGAAGAACCCTGACTCTAGAACAGGAAAGACAATTTCAGGAGAGGGAGGTCTTTTGGAAGCTATTAACACAATTAATTGGCTGCAAATCAGGAAGGTTGTAAGAAGCTGGTGGATGGAGAAGGATGTTGCATTCTTCTTCCAAGGAAAGTGCAAAGAACTGTCTGTGCTTCTTGCACTCTTTCCAAAAGCACCAAATACTGGCTACTGTCTGAAAGTCAATAAGGAGCTGGATGGACCCTGGCATTAAACGGTTTGACAGCACTGTGACTGCACCCTTTTGTTATCCTTATCATGCCTGTGCTGACATCATTAGGCTAATACGAATATGTACAAAAGAATGTGGAGTTTGGGACTGTTTTTCGGCTGAAATATTTGCAGTGATCCGTGGCAGTAAAGACATACAATCTCACACCATAGTCAAATATAATTCAAACATAGCCAAGATTAGAAGTGCCCGATAGCTACTCCGGAGGCATAAAAACCCTCAGTGGGCTCAAACCCTTTGAACCATTGAATGGTTTGGGTTGGAAAGGACCTTAAAGTCATCTGGTTCCAGCCCCCCTGCCATGGGCAGGGACACCTTCCACTATCCCAGGTTGCTCAGAGCCCCATCCATCCTGGCCTTGGACACTTCCAGGGATGGGGCAGCCACTGGGCACCCTGTTCCAGTGCCTCACCATCCTCACAGTAAAGAATTCATTCTCTTTTCCCCAAAGCCAGGAAAAAGCATAAGCTTTTCTAAGACCAATGTTATTTTAATTTTGTTCTAGAAATTAGGAAACAGGACAACTAGTTTTCCCATGTAACTGTCAGATAAAATTGAAAATAAAGTGCTGGTTGGGACATATCTGATTTAAAATCTAATGTTTCTGACAAGTGAAAATGTCCTAAAAATCTTTCTTCCATAAAGTATTATTTCAAGGCAAGATCTAAATAGAATTATAAAAGATGAGATTTAAAAAAAAGTGTATGAGTAATGAACATGCTCATTCATTACTCAAGAACTTAAGGCATGTATTTTCTTGAGGTAAAAGTGAGCATAAAGTTGGTGTTACAAAAGTTCCATCTCAACACCGGGAAATAAAAGGTCCCAAAAACCACATGGCTTATCTGCCATATCTTGGTGATTGTTCTGCTTTATGCTTGCCATAAAAACCTAGCCATTAAATCTCTAAATCTCCTGAATACAGATTAGATAAAACAGTGCAAAGACCACAGTTCTGCAGATGGCTTTGTGCTGAAGATCTTCTGTACCTACACAGAGACCCAGCAACAGAGCTCATGTAGAAAAAATTTGCAGGGTAAAATTTTTCCTCTTTCACCAACATATTTTGTTTAAGAATTAAGATTAGAATAAAATTCAACCATATAATGAGTGCAAGTTCTGTAATTCCTTGGGAAGCCTAAAAAGCTGATGCTGTTGAGGCATCTATCAAAGCTTGTGCACCTTCAGAAACTTCTTTTAATGTAGCTGGCAGGTACAGTTTCTTCTGAATTCCCAGTTTTATTCATTTATCTAAGCCGACATGGCATCTTGGTATAAAAATCCACATTAGAGAGTTTACAGCTATGTTTGGATGAGGGCAAGGACATATATATTTAAGTAGGAAGAGACATTTTGAAAAATCATGTTTTCAATAATGTAAAATGTGCTGTGTTAGTAAAAAATAGATAAAATTTTGGCATTTTATTGTGTGGCTACAGTAGATGCTATTATGCAAAACAACAATGATTCCTCCAGCCATCATTAACATTTTATTTTTCAAGTGAAAATAATTAAGTTCCTTGTAGTTATTAATATTTTAACATTATAAATGTGTATTAAAACAATCAAAAACTATGTTGTCTGTTGTTGAAAGAGATGCAGACCATATTAGTCCTGGGCAAAGTGTGTAAAACCATTTCTAAGAAGATTAATTTGCTCTCACAATGCTTATAATCATAAACCTTTTTTGTTTGACTTTTACAGCAACCTTCCTCTTGGCAGAAATATAGAAAACACTGAACTTTAAGTGACCACTGGAGAATATTTGTGGAAAAAAACCCTGAATTTATAAACACAAATATTCCATTCCCATCTTCAGTTAATCAGGATATGAAGCTTCCCATCTGATCTGAATACACATTTCAAGTCAACCAGCACAGCAGAGATTTCAGCTTTTGAATGCTCGTGACAAACTGCCTCTGCGTGGTTTATGGACCAAGAAATACTAATGAAAATTGTTAAAATACCTAAAGTATATTGATTTTGGGTTGTTTGGGCACTGCCTGTGTTACAAGCACAAAAGAAGAGTTGTGCAGGATGAAATCCTTGGTGCTGAGAGCCCAGTGCCCCGTCACCTTTTTAATGAAATTTAAGGTGGTCTCCTGATGAATGAATGAATGAATGAATGAATGAATGAATGAATGAATGAATGAAGAATACTCAATAGTGGACATGGGATGTTAGGGACACTCCTAGATCTCTTCTTCAAGGTCCTTTCCATTAGAAAGGAATCCAATTCCTAACTCTGAGAGCAGCCCAAGGTGCAAAGCGAAGCACAGAACAAGGGGACAGCTGGAATTGCACACGTGATCTGAAACACAGCCGGGGCTGTCGGTGTCTCTTGTGTGTCCAGTGCTTGTTGTCAGAGTTTATACTGCAAGGTTCTTCCATAAAATATGGAACAAAAATTACCCAATGGATCTATTCAGTATTTATATTTCTGAAGCAGTCCTAAGTATTATTGCGGAAGTCTAAGATGCTTGCACGTAAACACAAAATACTATACACACATGGATGTTTCGAGGCTCATAACCATGTGTATGTATTCCTTTTCGGGTCACAGTCTTCAAACATAACACATAATGTTAAGAAACACATTTAAATTACTTTGTGATAAAGATATTTTTTTTTTTGCCCCAATCAATCCAGACCACAGACTAGCTTCCTTTTATGAAAAATGATGCGTTACCTTAATTTCACAGTACGTACTTTTCTGACATGGAGGAGAGATAATATAATAAACTTTCTTCTACGATGATCCTTAAAGTCAATAACTAAATCACCAGGGTTATATATTTCAAAAACTAAAAGCCTTGAATTAGGTCACACAGTGATACAGGACTGGCTAAAGCTTTAGAGTTAGCAGTATGGTAAATTACTTTTCTAGCTTTTCACCTCTACAGATGTAGCCTCAGATCCTGCTGCCAATTTAGCTCAGAAATAAAATGAGTTTGCAATTTTCCTGCTTATACCCAGTGGTTAGTCCCAAAGAACTTGTGCCTGGTTCTGGATGATTACCAGTGCTAGTTTAATAGAAACTTATCACTAGGATAGCAGGGGGAGTGGCATATTAGTGACATACCAAATATCAGTGCTCCTCGTCTCTTGGTCTCAAAAGTAGTGTGCTGGAGATTAACCTCAGCACGGCCAGTTCTCAGTAAATTATGCCCAGTGAAGCATTAGCATGCAGATGGAATTTCCTTCTTCTGCAGCAGATCAGATTTGAATCACCCACTGGGAAAGCTATAAGAAAATTTGCTGTCTTGGTGTACAGAACCTGTAGATAAACAGCAATTTTAGCATTTCACAAGGATTAAAAAAAAAAAAAAGGTTAAAAAATGTCTAAAGAGGTATAAAATTATCTTTGGAAGAAATAAGTAAAAGTCTGTGACTGATGGTTCTTTCAATGCAGATACAAATGAACACACCTCCATTTTCTGGGTTTAATCCAGACATAACAGAGGATAGACACACATTTCCATGTAAGCATAGAAGCCCTTCATGAACAAAAACTAGGTGTTCATGGAACACTTTTGTGTGTACAAAAGTTATGGGCTAATGTTACTAGGTATTAACTCCCAAAGCACCCGTTTGTAAACTGCAGATACGTAACCTAAGTTTAGATATTTGTATGAGAAAAAACCAACCCAAAACACAAGAAATATCGTTTTCTTTCTATTTATTGTAAAATGGAGCTCTTATATAACAGTGAAAAATATCAAAATTTTCATGCCTTAAATTTGTGTCTTGGGGTGATTCTATGACCATATTGTATTCCCCATCGCCTGCTTAATCTCTAGTGTACCTTTAAATTGCAAAGGGGGGAGAGAGAAGCCGAGAGAACTCTTCAAAGCGGCCAGCTTGACCTTGCAACTAGAATGTTTTGCATTCTTTTCTCTCCCGATTCTGACAACATTTGGTTGGTTAGAGGACTTTTGCTTGCTAGTCTCTTTGGCTTTCAGCGGAGAAGGGACTGTGATCTCTGTGATCTCGGTGGCTTCTTTTCCTTTTTGGACTGTTTTTGGCTTGCTTTTCATCTGAGACCGGTTGTCATCTCCGGACCTGCTCGGCGGGACCCTCTAAGGGGGATCGTCGGACCCGGCCTGGCCGGCCCGGCCCAGCTCAGGACTGCAGGTTTTACCTACAGAAAGAACTCTAAAATCCATAGTCCTCTTTTAGGGGACAGGGGAGGGGGCTTCAATATCTTTTTTTTTTCCGTAACAGCGGGGGGGGGGGACTCTGTTTTGTTAAATAAATAGTTTTTTTCACCTTCTCTCGAGATATGATTTGCCCGAACCTGTGGGGGAGGTGCTGCCGGGGCCTGCTTGCCTGGCTGGCAGGAGAGAGAGCGAGAGAGAGGGACGCCCCTCCCCGGGTGTTTCCTCCAGGATTTGTGTCCAAACCGGCACAATTTGTTACATGTTACTTCTTACATGGCCTTGTGAAAGTCTAATTGACACAGGTTGATCCTTTTCTTGACTTTTATTTAAAATAAAGTTCACTTGAATCTGCATTTTTCTTTATGAAAGTCAACACAATCAAATTGCTTTAGCCAGATTTACACAGCACTGCTCTTTTTATAATGGTGTGATAGCCGCACTCATTAGGATTATACTGGTATCAAAGTTAGACAAAGCTAGCGAGGACTCAGGACCCTTTTCTTCTCATATACAGATCAGTTTCTGCTGGAAACAAAACCTGCATGTTTTCAACTTTGCATATTTTAAATCATCTGTACCAAAAGAGGGAATGATGTCTATTGCCAAGACCTATACACAGTATTCATTATATCTGGAAAGAGAGGACAGGCTTAGTTCATTACAAAGCTGTTAAATTTTTTATTAGACCCTGCTAGTTAATCCATTAAATGGAACAAACTGCTTTTTCTCAAAGTTTAATAGCTTGCTTACATCACGCTGTGAAGCACATAAGAATGTGCACAAGAGACAGCTCAAGTTTTGAAAAGTTTTGTCTTTTCATAGAGTTGCTTATCATATGAAACAGATGTAAATATACAGCAGCCTTGTTTAAGACACGGGAGGGCTTTTAATGAATACTTTGCATTATGTTTAGTGTCTTTTATACATTATTTTGATCTATGATTTGTTCTGAGTGCCCTCTACTGAAAAATAAGATGAAGTGATTAATTATTTAGTACCCAAAGATATAATGGTAAGAAAAAACAGCGGAGTTGTACATTCTTAAAAGACATATGTATTGATACGTGAAAGGTTTTAGAGCAAATTTACTGCTTCAGAGATAAATGCGTTAGGTGTAAGTGTTTATATAGATATTAAAATATGGTGTATTTGTGCCTTCTGCTTCCAACTCTCTGACCACATTTTTTTATCATTATCTAAGATTACATAACAGCAGAAATCCAGTGCATTTGTTGAGTAACAGGCATCTCTTGAGTGTTTGCTCCAAAACCCCTGGAACTCAACAAGAATCCGCTCATTAGTTCAAGTGGCTCTGGACTGGCCCTGAGTAGGTATTGTATAATATTAATCAGTTACACAGACAACTTCAGGACTGTTCTGCTACTGTAGGACAATAACAAATTAGAGGAAGCAAAAGCAGCAGGTGGCTGAAATTTGGACACCAAGAAACCAGCTTTAGATGCATATATGTATTTTATGCATATACATATAAATAAATATGCAAATCTCTCTCTCTCTAAACAGCTAAAATGAAATTTTCGTCTTGAATGCTAATTGAATTCTTACTGTTCAACGAGATTCCCATAAACAATGAACCATCATGATTTTGCTCTGGAGATTAGACAAAATTCATACTTTAAAGTGCTGCATTATTAGATTTTTTTAGTTTTTTACCACATACTGGCATATATTTTTGAAAAATCAAGCCATCATTGATTACTCCCAGCCAAAGGACATGCAGATTTTTGGTTGAAATGGAAATAAATAAATAAATGAATGAAAAATTGCATAATTTTCTGGTTGATAAAACCAGCAAATACAATGCTTCCTCAGTACGGTGCTTACTAAGTGTGGCTAGGGGATTTTTGTCTGGTACAGCCAGCCCAAGTGTATGAGCCAGAGATCCCCTGCCAACAGAGCTCTCTCCACCACACTGTAATAAATATCGTGTGTCACCTGCTCTTGAATCACAGCTAAGTGCTTCTGAACTATATTGGCCACCCTCACCAGTTCTCTCTGGACACAATGCACTGCTCTCTAATATTTTTGGTGTCAGCCTCACCTCCTGTTCTAGCCTGCTTTTCTTCTTCGGTTCCTTGCTTACTTTTTAAGCAAAGTTTTCTGCTCATTTTGGGTTGTTTTTTTTTTTTTTTGCTAGTCAGAGCAGGCATCACTTTATACGTTCATTTATCTTTCATTTCACCAGTTTACCTACATTTTATTTGATTTTACCTTCTCCAATGTGTTTTCTTAGTTCCTCTGAAGAACTTCTTCTTGTACTAATTCTCCCCACTCCAGTAGCTGACTACAACTCATATCACGTTAGCCTTTTTTCTGTTTCACACTCTATCTTGTTTAGATTTTTTTCACCAAATGCCATATAAATATTGTGCACTGCAACTTTTTCTAAATTTTTTATAATGGATCACTTAAATATCAGTCTCCATTACGTCTTCATGATCCTTTTTCCACAAAAACCACTTTCACCACCACTGCCATATAAAATACTGACATAAAATGATTTGTTCACCAGCTCCCAGTCTTACTGCTCTCTCTAATGAGCTCAGACTACCTTCAGATTTAGAAATTATAGAATGTTATATTGTTGGTGATGTGGAAAAATGTCTACAAATACAGTTGCTATTATGTTGGTTTGTTCCTCATACAGAATGTGTATAACACATATACGAGTGCATTTGCAAGTGTGCAGACACACTCATTTACTTTATTCTTTTATTAAGGATGTTCCAGTCCAGTCTATCCCAGTTCCTTTTTTGAACAGATTTACCACTTCATAGAGGGCACACCTGCACTCATTGTAAGCAATTCCGCATACCCACATAGCAATACCAGCTGTGGATGCTTTGTGAGTCATATTCTCATGCAGGAGGCCAGTGGAAGGGTTCTGGCATCCCAGAAGATGGGTAGCTGAAGGAGAAATCTGTACAAGGAGACGCCAAAACTGTCTTCGCCGGTGGCTTCCACCACAGATGATGTTATTGTAATAACAATCCAGATAATCCAAAGTCTCTCCATGAAGTCAGCCTCTGTGAGAATTGAAAGGCTAGTGAAAGCAGAACCACTTTCCCCAGAACCTCTCACTTCCATAGTTTCACGGATTATTGCAACATCTTGAAGCTTCCTACAGGTGCCATTATCTTAGAAGACTGAAATTCTAAATCTTAGAGTTGAATTTATTGTCCTGCGTGGCAATTCATGTTCCTGTTTGAGCTGGCCACCCCTCCACACTCAATGGAGAATAGGCGTGCTAAAAGAAAAATTAATCTCATCTTATGGTACCAAGTAAGAGGGCTCAGGTAATTCACAGTACAGTAGCCACTTCTGTCCATAAGCTATGAACAGGTGACCAATAACACATCTACACTGTAGATGGCTAAATGTAGGTAAGACAAATAAATTCTTCTCCACTCTTCTTTTATAGGCTAAGGCCTTCAGCACTCATGAGCTCTGATTTCTAGCTGATTTTAAGCTGATGGACGGGCACAATGGATTCACTGTCTGTTAGTGTATATGAAAAAAAGCTTTTAGGCTGCACTGAAATAGAGCAAAATATCAAACCTTCATCAAAACTTGAATATAGTACCAGTCTCACAGCTAGACCCACAAGCGGCTTCTTTGTGAGCTTCTTTCCATTAAATCAAATGACAACTTGATATGAAGAAGAGTGCAGCCATATATTTATCCTTTTTGGGCAGATGAAATGGCTGTCTACAGTGCCTGACTCAGAATTTATGCAAAAGCTTTTAAGTTTACAAAAATGCTTGCTTTTATTTTTTTTCCATTTTTGCTTTAAAACCTGCATTTTTAAAGTTCATCTCCTAGTTTTCTCCCTAAGTGCATCATTCACAGCTAGGAATATGAAACATTTCATGTTCAGTTATTTGGCAGTGATTCTCCCCTAAAACTGCGTCTTGATTTCTGAATTTTACAGTAGATGGAAGATGCTGTAATTGCAGTACTCAGAAGTTTGCTCTAAGTCAGGTAATATATGACTGATTCGAAGCATCATTATATTATTTTATCATTATATTTGTTGCCTTTGACTATGTGCATTGTAAAGCATTTGGGAAAAACATTTTTAATAGAAAAAGTACTTGTGAGAACTAATTCTGAAAAACAAATGTAGCAGTGCCATTTTGCAGGTATAGATTTTCTTTTGAAATGGTAAAGCATCCTCTACAACGCTATCATGTTCCTTCTCAGACAGGTATTTCTGGAATTAAAAACACTCCAACACCTCCCTGTAAGGACACAGAAACCAGATATCAGGAGAAGCTGCCTGTGAATGTTAGTGAACCACACGTTTTAGAGATTCAGATGTCCTACCAAGAATGATTCCAGCCCTTTCATTTTGTGCCTCACCAGAATTTATTTATTTAAATACTGTTCATTTTTGCACACCATGACTATATGACAAGTTAGACACCATGATATGAAATCTTGATTAAAACAGTCATGATTCAGCCACATTTGAGACATGATTTTTACACGTTTGGGTTGCTCCTGTGGGTATACTTCTCTATATCCTTATCCTTCCTTATAAGGACTCTTATCAGTGTGGAGGGGCAATCTGACAGCATATTCAAACAAGTTGAAAAAATATCTTCTTTTCATAAACATTTTTTTAAAAAAGTGCTTAAAATAAAATAGCCCTGATACAGCCTCCACAGTTATTAATCCTGTGACCTTTAGGCAGGTTCTACTACTGTCAACCTCCCCAGGGCTCATACACCAGATCAAAAACTTTATGAATATTGTACTTTGTGATATGATAACTAATTCAAGATGGGTAACCAGACTTCGAGGTGGGGTGGAAGTCGTCAGCATTCCTACCATTTATTTGTGCCATTTGCAAAGCCACAGTTGTTGTGGGTCTCCACCAGGAAATCTCACTCCTTTGAGGCTGAGTGCAAAAATTTGCAGCACACTCTTTCCAGTGCACTAGACTTGCCAATTTTGCCAGCCGGTGCTGGAAAGAAGCCTGATGCCATGGCCCTGTGTGCTCCCTTCCCATCCCTTCTGGGAAGATTTGCACAGTGCCAGCCCACATCCCTTCCAAAGACTCCAGTCAGTAGCAAACACACTCTGCTGATGGAAGACCCCATAAAGAGTTCTCTGCATGGTACTAATGCATTGTCTTTGGGTACTGTGTCTGACTTATTCCCCCGACTGTAAACAAAAGGGAGAGCAGTGATTCAGGACTTAGAAGAAATCCCTGAATTGAATGATTATGCAAAATCAGAGTTGTGTTAATTAGAAATACCAGGGATTAGTTCCTTTCTCTCACTGAAAAAAAAACCAAAATTACATTACAAATTATTAGAGAATGGAAAACATCATTTTAAACCTAACAGAATTTATTTACCATGATCCAGGTGGGAAACAGGCTGCCTGAGAACCAGAACATGAGACACCACTTTATAACTGGGCACATTGCTAAGGTTCCATGACCCAGTCAAAATATTATGCAGCTGGGGTTACAAGTGCAAAAGGCACAGCAGGGAGAATTGGATTAGTTCTCAGTTAGCTAAGAGGGCTGCTCTGGCTGAGGATGGTCAGGGAGTACTGTGCTCTTGCTGCCACTGTCAGACCTTCCAAGAACACATCTCACCGTGCAAGGAGCAAACCTGGCTTGCAGGACATGTCAGACACCCCTCAGGCAGCTCTGCCTGTCCCCCGGCAGAACGTGGGGCAGCTGACAAGGACAGGAGGAAGAGAGCAGGGTGACATTCATCCACGGATGTGTGAATGGCACCTTCTCATTCTAAAAGTTACTTTTCTGTGTTTGTTTTCCAGCGTCTGTTGTGAACATGGAAAGTGAGCCATGAGCCACTGGTAAGGAGCTGAGAATTAAGCAAAGCCCTAACACAAATGAACGTAATTTCTATTGTGAGTAAATGACACTGTACCCGCTTAAGTAAAAGCTGGATTCAGCCAGTAACATATACCAAGCTCCAAACTAGTGATGACAGAGCTAATTAAGAAATAATGACAGTGGAATAGAACAATGTCACAGGATAAAGGTCTCCTGTGCTCAACAAATGCTGAAATGAGGCTCATTTATCATGAATGAATGTCGAGGTAGAGCTGCTATCTTCTAAAAGCATGGAGCTTTACTCTTTTGACAATGTTGAGTAGTAATTATTTTTCTTTTATATGAAACTTAATGATTTATATAGATGTAATTATTTTATTATCTGCATGTATAACTCTACAGTGACTATTGATAATGTAGGTGAACAGGTGTTTATTTCATAACAGTTGATCTATTTCATTCTAATTATCTTAGGATATGAATTAAATGTATTGCAGCAAAAGTGTTGCCCTTCAAAGCAAATGTTTTTGCTGTATCTGCACTACCACAAATTATTTCAGTGAGTTTTGTGCTGTTCCATTAGGACCTAATCATACATTCACTAAATAATGTTGCTGTGAGAGCAGGATACAACAAAATGGGCCACAGTATCCTTAATTAATCAGGATTTTTAATTAAATATTTTTTAAGCAAAATAAATTTGGAGCTGTTATAGGAGGCACTCTGCCATGAAAATTGAGCACAGAGGAACAAAACCAGAACAAAAGTTATATTCACCAAACAAACTCCTTGTGTCTGGGTTCAGGTTGATAATAGAGCTTGAAAATCATTAAGGAGCATGCTCACAGCCATCTCACTAGAAGGCATACAGAGACAGAAATTCATTAGGTGCAGAGGAATAGCCCAAATTAATGAGCAAAACCTGGCTGCATTGAACAATTCTAGTAGCAAAAAATACCTTATTTCACCAAAGCTTAGGATGGGCTTTTATTATCAGAGTATTTTAAGACAGTTGACTTTCAGGAAAAACTTAGAAAAGTACGCCGAGAGAAGAAAAAATTTTTTTTCTGTTATTCTATGACTTTTTCAAACCCAACCTACTTTGCAAATCATGAGATTATTTCAGTATGATATCTTGTCCACAGTTGTAGAAAGCTTGCTAATGCCAGTCACAGCCTCATTCCTCAATAAGTGCAACTAAGAGAAAGAAGGGAAGGTAATAGGAAGAAAAAGGGCAACAGAGATTGTTAACATGTTATGATTCAATAGAATATGTCCTTTTAAGGCACCGTGTCACAAATACATGCTCAAACATGTTGCTTCTCTGTGACCTTGCTTTTCTTCTACTTCAAAAATTAGGTGAAAATCATAAAAATGGGAGGATGCGTGGATGCAGCCACAAAGAGGAGAAAAGGAAGCCTTTCAAGTGAGCAATGGCAGATATTAAAGGTTGCTTGAAAAAAGGCAAAACTATCAGAGGAGGAAACTGTCTTCAGTCTGCCTTTCCCACCTCTTCCAACCGTCTGTCCACTGGACATACCAAGTGAGGACCAACTCTATCCATTCTCCCCATCAGCCAGGATGAGCTCTAGGGATCTGCTGGCTTCCAAGTTGGTTGCTCTGCTATTCCTCCTGCTTAAATAGCCATGAAAAACATCATACCTCATGCTTGGGACTTTGCAGTGAAAAAAAGGATTTTATGTAATTACCTGCTGGTAGCTAAGAAGCAAACAACCACTCACAGTGGATGCAGGGCTCCAAGACACCAAAAATTTGCCTATGCCGTGTATCACTTACAAAGCATGATTTGAAATAAAATAGAGTAGTAATCACTTTGTCCTCTGTCCCTAACCAATTATTCTGCAGGACTTATCTTAAATCTTCATAAATTATTCCATGCCACACATCTTTTAAAAAATGTTTTCACAAAACTGCCAACGTTGTTAGCTGCTGGCTCTCAGAAGTGGCTTCATCTGTTTGTACCAGTCCTGAAGGACTTTCTTTGCTCAGATTTGTAGTCTTAAGTACCGACTGCACCAAATCAAGTGGAAAATAAATAAAGTAACAGTTTTCTCAAAATTGAAGAAGCATATGTTTGGACAAAATATGGGGAGCTCTCTTTATGATTATCGTTTTTATTCACAGTGAATTAGAAGATGGAAAAAGCAAGCCAGAGGAGGACTCTGTAGTACCAGATATCATGAAAGTGTGGAAGCAAGAAGAACAACTTGACAAGAAGGGTAGAAGAGAAAATTAGATTTTTTTTTCTGTTATTACTGCTAAAACTAAGGTAGAGTCTCTATTCATATGTGCTCATGGCAGTCTTCCTTTCTAATTCACAGGTTAGGAACATTCAGCTTTGACTGTCTCCTGGACTGCTGTATGCCTTTTCTTCTCTTCACTTCTTACTCAAAAGTAGAGGGTTAAAAATATGTAGATAGAGTAAAGGAATCTTTAGTGTTTCAGGGTTTATTTTGGTGTTTACAAGGAATTTAAAAGTTACGGAGATGTTGTCAGGGAAAAAAATGTATTTGTAAACGTTGCAAAGTCAAACTCTGTTTTAACCTATGGTTTCAATCTTTTCTTCTATTCATAGCTTCTTAAAAGCTGAATGTTGATATGTCTCTGTTTGCCCAGCCCCGACTCTTTTTTGGCAACTTTATTGGATTCCAAATCAAGAGACCAAGGCCAAAACTTTTATCTGCCTTTATATATAGGCTACCTATATTGCCTAAACTTCAAAACTCCCAACACAGCCTTCATTAAAGGATACATTTTACAAAACCAAGCATTTTTGCCATGTTTCTCCTGTCTACAGCATAGTACCCTTACCACTGGTTGGATACTTCAAGGACAACGTGAAGGTGTGAATACATGCAATGAGTTTGAAAAATGAGAAATTTTCTTCCCTAGTTGACAGGAAGCTGTCAAGCCAGTATGAGCCTGGTAATGACCAGCAGTCAGTACAGCAAGAGTTGATATGGTCTGGTCTGATGGCATCGACTGGAACCCGCGAGGCAAGAGGTTACTGTGTCCTAAAACACCCCATGAGAGCACTTCCAAAGGGGAAATTAATGGTCTTTGTGGATACAAGGGCACACAATGCAGATGGATATTAATTTAAAAACTGCCAGGCTATTGAAAATCAAAGCAGTGGGAGTTGTAGCTGGAAAACAGGCTGTTATGTCCTTTCATATGCAGAAAAAGTAGTTTTCCACTGAAATAACATATTGGAGAAAAAAGCCATGATTGGTAATCTGAATTTACATTTAAGACTAAAATTCTCAATTGAAAAGTGAAGCATTTCCTCATCAATAATTTGACTCCAACAACAAAAGTTGTTTCTGGAACTGGTTTAGGACAAGTTAGTCAGCATATCTCACCAGAAGAATCATTACTCTCCTAGTGAAACTAATCTCATAATACTTAGACTGAGAAAAACTATTCTATTAATTAATTAAAGTTTATATTCGTGCCACTTACTAGAGAACATGATTTAGATACTTTAGATGCCTCTGATAAAGGTACAGTAATACTAGTTAGTGTGGCTGGTGTTTGCTGTATATTTAAAAGCATTTTTTAAAATATTTAGCTAAGGGAGATGAGTTGAGTATCCACTTCCAGATACCTACCTGAAAATCTTCAAATGCAGGGGCTTTTTTTTTTTAATTTACTGATACAGAATGCACTCGTTCGCGTATTTCTCCATCTATGTATTTATCAATACTATCAATAACAACAGGATGATGTGACCTTCACTGAAATGAAGTTCTCGTGTGCAAAGACAAGCAATATAGAAATGCACCAAAGTCTCACTACATAAGTAAACAAGCAGGATAGTAAACTGGTCTATGTGTGAAACTTTACTGTAATCAGTGGCAAAGCTGCCACTCGCTTCAGAGACAGAAAATTTCATTCATGGACATAGGCTATATCCAGAGGCACAGTCTGTAGAAAAATTCAGAAGTGGAGGAGCTTACGTCTCAGCCTTTCAATGCAGTCCTTACTCTCGTTAAAACCGATTTCTGATTAAGACCCCCTTCTTTGTATATGTGTCTCCTGTTAGCTTTTGCTAGAGTTCTGGGTATGTCTCAAAGATAAACAGACTGCTTAATTATTAGTTGGTGATGCATGACAGAATTTTGGGAACAGGACTGTAAATGTCACATAGACAGTAAATATGTTCATATTTTGAAGTTTGGAAGTAGGCAGCAGTTGCCTTCACTGCAATGAAAATATCTACAGACTTTTTTATTGCTAGCAAGCCTATTTTAATGAGATAATTACACAGATTTAGGTCCCTATGAGGGTGAAAGGAGTCTTCAAATAGGCTTCCACAGTTCTGTGCCCTAGTCTAAACATTCTAAGGTTTGACAGAACATTTTGCAGCATTAACACAGGGTTTTGACAATGCTAGTCTCAGAGAAGGCGTTGAATGGAGAACAATTTCTTTTAGTGGCATCTGATATTTCTGAAATATGTGTTATATCTGTGAAAAAAAAGCTCTGTGGAACAGATTTTGTGTTGATGTTACAGTTTGTGTACAACTCAGTCTATTACTTTCCTAAGATTTTGAAAAGTGCATGTGTATGAATCCATGTGTATAAATGCATGATCCTTCAAAATACCAGAAGGCTGGAGTTTAGAAGTATCTTCTTGTGTTTTTCACAAGTATCTAAGCCATATAAAGTACAGAATTTCAGAATTAAAACTGGAATAATCATTCATTTTATAATTCTGTAATTCAGTTATCGAAGGATGATTATAAAGTTTTCAACTGTCAAACTTTACAGTTTGTTAGACATATTTATTTACAGGTAACAGATAAAAAATTCAAAATCCAGAGGGGAAAAAAAAAGCACAGCAGCACAGAAGTTAACTTCTCATGCCTATGAAACCAAGACCCCAAGCAGCAGACGACAGGCAGTGCTGTTAAGTAAACTGCTAGCAGACATCCTTCCAGCTCTGCCTAGTTAGGATTAAGCATTGCAAGGCGTATGTATGCCATCGAACTAGAGGAATTTTCCCTCACAAATATAAAATTGTATCAGAATTTCAGTAAGTAGATGAACAAATTAACAGATGAAGTCTTGTTCAGCTCCACGGCCAATAACTGAAACAACCACTAGTGGTATGTGCTGCGCTGATTATTAAAAGTATATTCAAACACACGCCATACCTGCAACTTTTTTTATCTATAAAATAACCCAACTTTACAGAATTTGTTGCGGAAACAGACCAGACAACCGTAAGGTTCCTCTGACTCCTTCAGAAGTTAAAGAAATAGACAAAGTCAACCATCCCGCTCCCTCCGCTGCGGAGAATCGGAGCGGAGATGGCGATTTGGTCAATGAAGTTATTTGACGCGGCTCGGTAGCCCGTGCTGAAGATCACCCTGCCGAGTCACCTCGGAATAAACGCTGGGGGAAGAACGAGCGGAGAGATGGGGAACCAGCTCTGCTTCGTGCTGGCGGCGCGATGAGCGGCCGAGGAGCGGCGCCCGGAGCGCCCCGCTGCCGCCGCTGCCCCGCGGGGCTGGGGGTCCTGCGGTGGGGAGGGGACAGCGCTCCGCCCGCCGCCCCCCGCGCCGCCCACCGCACCGCACCGCACCGCACCGCACCGCACCGCACCGCACCGCACCGCACCGCGCCCGAGCGGGGCCGTGGGGCGGGGGAAGGAAAAGTTTCCCGAGGGATGCGAGGGCCCCCCGCCCCCCGCGCCGGGCTGCCATTGGCCGAGCCGCCTGCCGGAGCCCGGAGCCACAAAAGGCGTTGCTAAGTGGATGTTTATTTTTTC
>VWPU01013084.1:0-58195 GCA_013398955.1 Callaeas wilsoni | reverse complement strand
CCCTCCATCCTCTCCTTCTCTCATTCTCTCTCTCCTTCCCACACCCTCCCACACTCAGGCTACAAAAAAGCCTTAGAGACACAATTTATCAACATTCACACTGGTATGGAGTATGTATGGAGATTTCCCTACAGTTTTTTTTGTCTCTACAGTCTAGCAGCCATAAATCAGAGTTGCACCACTAGGTAGCACTTCTTCATTTTGCTCTCAGAAAGGGCCTTTGTAAAGTGCCCACAGGACTCCAGCTGTAGCACAACCACTGAATACTTTGGAAAAGGTATCAGTACCGAAAGGACATAAAGTGTATCTTAAAAAGCGATAGTACCATTCACTTCATATAAGAAAGAGACTACATTAGCTAAATGACTAAAATACTTGAAATAAAAATGACAGCAGCTGGAGACTGATAAAAAAAAAAGAGATAAATTCATACTCTTTTCAAATTAATCTTGAGATAGAATATCAGACTTCCAGAACAAGTAGTTATATTATCAGACCTGACAAGGTAAGAAACATCACTATACAGAGAAAAATACGCAAACATGCCTTTTCTTCATATTTTGTGAAGAGTTACACATTTTATAACATTAGATGCCCAGCCTTCACCTGAAAACATATTAAGTAATTTCAGGTGCTACAGTATGTTAATCGGACATCAGAATCCATGAGCATACTTAATTCATGCAAGATAGCCAAGAAAGACCAGAACAAATGCTGGATTTATTTTCCAATCTAAGTACAGGTAAAACTGCTGTCAAATGGCCATTTTTAGAAACCACCAAAAAACTTGGTGGATACTTTGTCAATTTCCACATTACAGATTTTCAGTGTGACGCCAAACTCAAACATACAAATGAAAGCCAAGTTCTTGTCCACCTCTGACCTGAATAAGGCTCACAATCCTGCTCTCATAACTTCATACATGTTAAAAGATGAAAAAACATCCTCTTAATCAGACCATCATATTTTAAAATAGCTTTTGATCGTATTGTTTTAGTAAAGGTAGTTGTGATGATTGCATACAGGGTACAGGAAAAGCATGACTTTAGAAGACTGCAGCCAATGTCGTTTACCAGAAATGATCTTGGCCCAGGATAAGTTGTAAAGGCCACCTTAAATTATAATAAGGTGTTTATTGCCAGGAACACTACTCTCTTTGATACAAATTTCCACATTTCTCTCCCCAAAACAATTGATATATAAGTGGTCAGTCCTAAGGTTGTAGTCTGCAAATGTTAATTGTTCTTTAAAGTGGCGGTTGGGTGTTACCTGTCTCAAAAGTAAGAAATACATTGATAAAACAGTAGTAAATTTGTACAAACACATACTCATGAGAATACTCTGGTCGTACTATAATAATGAAAGACAGGCAGTAGCATAAAACCTTTGGAATATCTCCTAGCATTCCAATATATTATAAGCTGAGAAACTAAATTAAATACGTATCAGAGTATACAGGCTTATTGTGTCACAATACAATAAATTGCAAAACATAACCTAACATTAATATTAAACTAGAGCTATGTCCTCCACACGCTGCGGCACAGGAGTTCTTTAGACTCTGCCTGTGCCTGAGTCCCATTAACTTTCTGACAGATTTTTCCTGAACAGTCTATGTTAAACATGCAATGCAGATAAGAGTCTAGGAAAGCACAGAAGAGAGGGATTTGTGCAAAACAATTAGGCGTCCTTCAGTTCTTTTGTCTCTGAATGCAAACTGTATTATTTTTACTCAGCTACAATGCCACAGGTACGCTGTAGACCAGATGGAAGATATTAATCTTATTTTTTCACAGGCAGTTCAGATATATATGATTATTGTCCTAAAGCAATGGAGAAAACTAGTAAATATGTCTGGGCTTTCCCTCTCTTTTAATTTTCTCAGGATGAAGTGGGATATTATAAATGGCACAGTTACCTCTGTGCTCTCTCCTATTATGCTGGATAGAGGCTGAACTTGTTTATTGCATTCTTATTTTGAACACATAGGAAAGTATCTCTGCTGTCATTAGAAAGAGACTGTGAAACACAATTTGTTCCTTAATGAAGCAAAAAAGAAAAAAGCTAAATAAGGGCCTAAACTTCATATATGCTAATCAAATTAAAGGTCTAGTCTAATCATACAGAATGGTACTAGAGGAATCTTCTTGGTCTTCAGATTTTGCCTTGACCATTAACACAATACTGGCTTTTTTTCGTGACCACTCCTTACAGGACATTATGTACTGGGCCCGGGAAGTATTTACACTCGATATTGTTCATCTAACTGCATTGAGGTTGACACTTTATCTCACTGAATTTGTATCAGTGCCTTCATTTTGATAACAGTAGAGTGAGAAAAGGTAAAAAAAAAACCAGCAAAAAAACAGGTTAACTTTTCTTCCAGAAATGTTCTGGAAACCACACCAACTTGTCCCTTAAAATTTGGGTAAATATCATAGTGTCATGCCTTGTTACTTGGTTTGCATGACTCTAGATACCAAAGATTTTGTATATTCTTTTTTTTTCTCCACAGTCAGTAATTGCACATTGATCTGACATGCAAAAGACACGCATTGCAAAAGACATGACCTTGCAAGGTATTTTTCTGGCATGAAAATCACAATTTTAGTGCCTTTTCCTCATTGGGTTGTGATTTTCTGGCAGCAGTTGGGAGAAACTGGCAAAAGTAAGAACTGGTCAAGTACTTCTGTGGCTGCATGCTGGGAAGCAAGATTACTCTATCTGAACTTGGCTAGGGCAACTAAGTAAGTCCTGACCTCTCTGATGGTGGAAGGGCTGCTGACAAGGGAACATGAGGTAGGATTAAGTGAAGGAAGACCTTACATCTCATGCTGTTGTTGCTGAAGTAGGGATCTCTCACAGTCATCTTCAATCAGGATAGCAAAGTCTCATAACCTGTTGAAGGTACTTCGTAGATATTTGTGTCCAGCTCCTTAGCTTTGCAGTCCTCAAGGAAGGGGAAGCTGCCCTTTGAAGAAGTATAGGATAGCTGTGACAATTAAGTCCTTCACAGAGGTCTACACAGACTATTGCATATTCTCAGAGACTTACTTAAAAATGATCCTGACTTAATCAGTATAGATGTTCAAATATACTTCTGCATTGGGTTCCCAATGGAGAGAAACAAAATACTACATAATGGCAGCCTACAGGGTCTCATTAACCTGTTGTGCCTGGAAAATACATAAATTAAACTATCTGGAAGCTGCTATTATCTTCAAGATTATGAAAAACAATTTTGAAACAAAATTACAGGTGTTGTGCTATTGGGCTGACCCTGCAGGACAATACATTACTTTGGTGGCCTTCCACGCCTCTTTGCTTTCCTTGTGCTCAATATGCACAGGAGATCCCTTTGATTAGGATCTCCACACCCAAGGGACAATTAAGGACTTCGCTTGCAGTATATAATTCTAAGTGCATTGCATACTTTCGCTTTTAAAATTCACCCTCATGTTATGTTTTTGTTCATTTCAGAAAACCCTAGTGGTGTTGTAAGGCCAGAGATCACTCATAGCATCTGCACTGCTCTGTCAAATGCTGATGTCCATTAGAAAAATTTCATTTTCTGAATATTAAGATAAAAGCCACTCCAACCAAATAATGGCTAGATATCTTCAGGAAATAGCACCAGGAATCACATGAAGGAACACAGGTACTAAAGAGCTACTTCCTGTGTTGGTTTAAAGCCTATCAATTCTCATTATTGTACAATAAATGAAATAGTAATCTCTATGGGATAACATACCAATTTGTCCTTCCATTAAAACTGGATTTACAGTAGTAATCCAATTTCTTTCAGCAGCATTGATCTACATATTGCTTCCAGAGCGAAGTCTGGATACAGAGTGTGTAGGAGAGGGCCTTTCGGAAAGGCTTTTTAAAAAAGTCTTTCACAGAAATCAACCTGAATTACTTGTTGAGAAGCAGTTCCATATTCACTACTGCATTACCAGACAAATTGAAAACATAGCTCTGTGACAGCGTGAAGGTGTTTACTGGCAAGTGTATTAGAATGAAAAGAATTAATGGGGGAAAAAAGGGAGCATCTAATCACTATAAGTGACCTTCAGATGATAGATAAAGTTAAGGGAAAAGATATAAGCAAACAAAAACACAGTGGAGCACAATGGGCTAAACTTATCCCAAGTAGAACTCCAGCCAGCTGGGCAGTATCTGGTTGTCAAAATATATTTAATGGGGAAAAAAAGAAAGAAAGAAAGAAAGAAAGAAAGAAAGAAAGAAAGAAAGAAAGAAAGAAAGAAAGAAAGAAAGAAAGAAAGAAAGAAAGAAAGAAAGAAAGAAAGAAAGAAAGAAAGAAAGAAAGAAAAAGAAAGAAAGAAAGAGAAAGAAAGAGAAAGTATAAAATCTGTTCTAGAACATAGTACATTGGTTCTGTTTGGATAAATCAGTATGCCTTCTATAATGTCATTCTTTGAGATCAATTACTCATTACTGCACTGCCAGGATCAAGCTATGATCCTTGCCATTTTTCCGACCCCTTTCATCGCCCTTCTTTTTCCCCCACAGCGTTCTATAAATAGCCGACGTGCTATTTTCTTGTGATCACAGTAAACAGGGGTTTTAGGCATTTTTTTACCTATATCACCATGGAAACAAGATCTGTGTATACATCTATGATTAGTCTTTCTCTAGAGTAAAAGCCTTCATTATCTATGCAAGCTTACGGCTAATTATTCTGCATAAGATATGGGTGTCTTATTCCTACCTACTACTTCGGAAATTCATTTCATGTAGTTGCACATAACAAGCTGTAAAGAAGGTTTTATGAAGCCAATAATGCAGATATAATACTTGAGGAATTCCTTTTGGATTGGATATATTTATTTTTCCAAACATTTTGTTTGAGAGAAAACAAGATTGCTATCTGCTGTTTCCTTATTTTTTTGCAGGAAAGCAAAGGGTTGTTGACTTCCTCTCCCCTCCCTTCCTTCCTTCTTTCTGAAGGTACTGTACTCATCTGAAAAAAAAGAGAACGAAATGATTGTTCCTGTTCTCCTTCTTAAGTCATTTGAAACATTGTCCCTGCTAGTTTTCGAAGTTTACTGCAATGTCTGCACGGGGGGGAGGGAGACAGCGGGAGAGAGAGACAGATACTACAAACATGAGAGCAGGTAGTGTTTAGGGCAAGACTCCTTTCAGCTTCAACAACTGGTAAGTTAAGTAAAATGCTTTTATGGTTAACTCTTTAGAAGTGCAATATATATATATATCTGCTTTTGTATTAAGAAAAGGCTGTATGAATCAGATACACGTTTAACTGGTAAAAGAATAATAACCATATGCATTAACAAGCAGTCTATTTACGCTAGAGATAGCTATAGTCTGGTTTTTAGATACTGATGCTATTACCATATGGTTTAACCTATGCAGATAAGAAAGTATTTTCCAATGAGGCTGATAATATTCATAATATAATCTACTGTGAATTTTGTGTATATGAGTCGTGCTACCAGAGCCTTGTTACAGGCTTCACTAACTTTAACCCGACAGCTTCGGCAAGATTCACTGGGCCATTGCTAAAATATAGAGAGAAGCTGTGTCATATGGGAATCAATGTATTTCATTTATCATCTGCCAGTACTGAAGTCTGCTCCAACACACCAACCTGTCCTATACTGGGAGAAGAATTACTGGGTCTGTTTTTGTTCCCTTCAGGCTGCATTGTGTTTAGGATTACACGTGTTTATCTCTACTCGTCTGTGTATATGATTAGTCTAGGAACAATGACATTTAAGAGGTGGTAAGATGGTTCCTGGATCTCACTTGGAAAAAAACAAAACAAAAGAAAAAGTTCATGTTGTGTAGTATATAACACCACCGAGGCTGATCACCCACATCAAAAATAAGATGGACTCAATTGTATATCTCTTGTTTGCATTTTTGTCAACACCAATAATGTTTTTCATGTTGATCATAAATGCATCAGAATGATCAGAACTGCCATGTGAAATGAGTGATTGAATGCAAGGGTGTGTTTCAAATATTATGTGAGAAAAATCCCCCCCTGCACACTTCTATAGAAGCAGAATGCAGAGGTGGGGCAAGAAATAGGACAGGTGTCCATTTCTTTGCAGAAGGAGAATTTGTTCATCTTATGAGTGAATATCTCTTCAAGCTGCTGCTCTCTGAAGTGCAGGGTCCTCTGCAGGATACCCAGAGCCCAGGCAGAGACGCTACAAATGGTGGGCAGATATTGCAGAGGGCTGGCAGGCAGCTCCTGCTGCCCTGCTCCAAATCCTGCTCCCACCAGGGTACCTGGGCTGTGCTTCCGCCCTGGGACAGCCTTCTGCTCCCACCCCTCGCTGAAACAACTAGTGGAAAGGACTTTCTGCCTCCCTCTATCTGGTGTCTTTCTGCAGGTTTTTCCGTAAGAAGGAATGATCTACCACAAATTCAGCCCAGTTTCTGGGTAAGTTGTAGATTCCTTTTGCTTTGGGAGCAGCCAAAGGGGGTTCTGCCAAAGGAGATGGAAATAACTTGTTTCTTGAACTCCTTAGCTTTACGCTGCCACTCCGTCTAGTTTGGAACGAGCTAATAACTTTTTTGGTTATACTTAACCCACAAAAATTTGTTATCTGCTAATAACAAATATGTGCCAGGTCTTGCCATGAAAACCATTTGCCACATCTTCTGCTTGAGATATCTGGGTTTATTTTTATGTGACTGTGTACTGATTCAAACTAAAGAGATGATTTGGGCAGCTATTTTGACAGTTACATGTCAAACACCTGGAATACCAGTTTTTACATCAAGTGAGATGTATGGGAGTCATCCAAGACCACACAAAAAATGACATAAGCTGTGTGTTTGTGCTGGCATTTTGTTTAAACTACAGAGTATTAGTCTGGATTGAAATCACTTGTAAATTTTTGGTATGGTTAGTTCAGAAGTTCAGTTTGCCATGTAGGTGAGAGCAAGCTGCAGCCTTTAGGTACAGATCTTATTTTTGAAGATGATAAACATTTGTGTATTCTTGATTTAGAATATGTATACAATAAATCCTTTCTCTGAGATATTGTCTGAAATACATAAATAAGAACAAATTTGTTCGAACTCTAGTAGGTGAACAAAAGCAGTACATACTGGTTTGAAACCCAGTCCCCAATAATGAGCACAGAGAAAGAGCTTTTTTAAAGGAATGCTTAGTAATTTGACAGTAAAAAACAGACTTTAAATTTTAAATTTCATTCTTACATTTTACCTATTTGGTTTACTTTCCTTCAAAAAATACATCTTTACAATCCTTTGGAGTTTATTTGTTTTCACGTTGTATAATTTATTGCCAGAACAACTGTAACATGATTTAGTACAACAGGAGCTTGTAACAGAACTAATATCTTTCTTGAGATTTCAGGAAGATGTTTATTTTGGCTACATCACTGAGATATTTACAGCAGAGAAAGGCATAGTCTGAGTCTGGGTTGGGTACAGATTTACTACTAGTTTACAGCACAAATTAAATATTTGTGAAATGAATTTTCCGTTATGCACCCCAATGTTTGTGAGAGACTGGACTGTTAATGGTTAGTGACTCAACTCTTAAAATTATAAAAAATATTCACACAAGAAACCAAGAATAAAAAGAGACAATTTGTGTTTATTTTGCCTAGAGTCTTATTGATTCTACTGCTAATAGCCATATTTATGTATATAACATAAATAAGTAAATGATCAGTCAGTATGTGTATTTCCTCAGAGAATTATTTAAAGCCATTATTTCCATTTATATGTTCTCAGTCATGATGAAATAAAATATAGAAGAATATTGACTTCATTTGGAAATAGAAAAATAAAGCTATACCAGTAATGGCAGAGAGGTTACAGAAACAATTTCTAGCCTGTAGAAAATCCAAGTTAACAGGCCTGGTTCAAAAAGCATAGAAGCTAAGAGAAGTCTTTCTGTAAGTGTCAATTGCCTTTTTATATTTAGGATCAGCTTCTTTAGTGGTGTAAACTATTGAGACATTTTGGATACAGAATAGTAGCACTGAGTTACATTCCTAGTAACACTTTGGCACATCTAATGTACATTTTTGACTAGGAGATAATTTGAAGGTTTGAATCTCAAGGAGGTTTTTTTTAAAATTGTTTTTCATTCTTACAAACAAGCTCATCAACAAGAGCCTTGTTTTAGGACTATCTAGGTGCAGAGCAGACAGTGGTGGTTTGAAAGACATGATGTACATCTCAGAGATAAATGTAGCTTCGTGTCTTCAAGGTGCTGCTCCTAGTAGTGCCAGAGAGATATACAGGATTTAGAACAGGATAAGCATGAGGGGATGAATCATGAAAGCAGCCCAAGACAAGCCCCATATACTGAGACAGAAGAGTATGGATCTCAGACAGCACTTAGGTTGTTTCCAGTCTTTGAAATTGCAAAGATTCAATGGTGCAGAAAGATTTCTGAGTGTACTGCTCCTCTCTTCTGGACGTGTCAGCAGAATGGCACCATAAGAAACAAAAGCAGTAGAGGCTGCATAAGGTAATAGGGTGTTTCTGTGGCTGTGGTTAAAGAGCACAAATCAGCGGTGTGTAAGGCAACATCTTACTTACTAGTTGATAAAATGATCCACAGTTTCTGAGCACCAATGCATGTTCTTCTGTGTCAACTGATCCAATCAAACTGCTCCTTCAAACAGACCTTGTAAGCGCTGTGAGACTGCTACAGATTGTTGTCAAGTTACTCATTTGTTTGATGGACTAATTTTATAACACAGCCAATTTTTAAAAATAAACCACCTATTACAACCAAATAGTTAGTTTGTTCTTAAGTGCAGTGGTTTTCCATGATCTAGCTTACAATCTCAGAAGATCACTAAACAAAAAGGAATATTCTATTGGAGAAGAAAGAATTATAGAGACACAAATAATGCAAAGCCTTTTAAAAGAAAGAAACAAGTCTGGGGGGAAAAAAGACAAAAAATTTGTTTGGATAATTCTTTTTTTTCTGAAAATTTGCTGCTGCGAAATTGAGACTGCAGTTTTCCATTGCTGCAAAAATGCAGTGGCACTTTATAAATGATATTCAGATTTTTATCCAGTGAAGAGGCATAAGTTAATCCTCAGCAGTTATTTAAAACACGCGTTGAGTAGCATGCTGGATGTGTATTTTTTGTTTATATCTACCTGGCAGGGACTAGTCCTTCTTGCTTGACTTCTAAAATACTAATGATCCAGTGAAAAATATTACTTAGTGTTTGGTATAGTTCCTTCCAAACATAAAATCTTTTTGTCTTGCTTCTGTAAAACAAATTGTTTTATACATATTACTCTGCTCTTGATAAACAAAACACAGCGTTTTCTTTCTCAACCAAAAATTCTTAATGTACTGTAAAAACTTGTAATGTCACTGGTAGTAATTAAGCTAAGTAGTCATGTAGTAAAAGAAAATATTTTTGTGCTCTGGAGGTTATGGGAAGAAATTATGTGAATAATTGCTTTTTTTTTTTTAAACTT
Organism: Callaeas wilsoni; assembly: GCA_013398955.1. NCBI lineage: Eukaryota > Metazoa > Chordata > Aves > Passeriformes > Callaeidae > Callaeas > Callaeas wilsoni. Next base: position 48,712 of record VWPU01013084.1, on the reverse strand, counting down.
TCATTTCTTATTTCCTGCTTTTTATGTTAGAAAAAACCCGTTATTAATTATTTAAATGTAGGATGAAAATACCACCCTATCTTTAATTTCTCTTCCCTTCCTCCCTCTTCTACCATAAAGGCTAAAACACTAACACATTTTCCTTCTACTTTGTGGATGCGCAGGAATTAATTTAATTTAAAGGAAAATCTTAGGGCAAAAAACGTGTTTCCTGAAAACCTATTTTCCCCTTGTCAATCTTCAAATAAGTAAACCCAGAAACACCCAACTTTTCATCTGCATATTCTCACTGGAAGCACTAGAATTTAGAGAACACTGAAGAATACAAAGGTGAAGATTGGTTTAGTTACTAAAAGCTACAAGGTAAAGCGAGTATCCTACACTGATAACATCACATTTTGCTAAGGGCTCGGGACAAGTACAACCGATTTGAAATTGAACGCAAGGCTGTGAGAAGGAGCATACATTTTTAGCTGTTTTTGTTGGATGATGCTGTAGCAGAAGGGATGCTAATGCACAGCAAGTAGGCATCACCCACGCAGTCCTCTGTCTGAAGGCCTGACGAAGAATAGACACCTCCCAATTTCCCTGCGTGGAAGAATCTTGAAGGTTGGTCTTCCCACAATGAAGGACCAGACGTGGTGGCTCTGCGAGAGAAGCATTTGGCTTTGCCTCTCCTGTTCTGACACCAACCCCTCTGATAAGCCACAAGAGTGTTGGCTGGGAAGGACCAGATGACTTCTAGTCTTCCTTTTAATTTGATTGTTGCTATTCCTGGTTGTGAAAGAGCCACTTATACTTCCCTGTTTAGGGTTGCAATGTAACTGTTAGACTCTTTTTGCAGCCATGAAAGACTTTCTGTTTCATGGTGAGCTCTGTGCTGGACCTGCCACTAAAGGCTTTGTAAATTGGGAAGAGTATCTGCTCTTACCGACATGCAGTACACTGGATTTAAACCAAATCTAAAGGTATCCAGGATGGATGTGTTGGAATGTAGTGGCTATTTCAGGTTTAGTTGTTTCTCTGTTTTCTAAAGCACATAGTGTCTCAGCTTGATGTTTCAGCTCCAGCTAAATTTTATTTGAGAGCATTATTTGAAAAGCGAGCATCTGTCATACAATACTTTGAGTTAGCATAATATTTTTCTACTAGTCTGCTTTTTCTTAGAAGTATTTAGAGTACAAGTGTAACGAAAACAACATCAAGAGATGGAAAGGGAAGGGATGACCTGCTTTTAGAGCATCTGCCAGCTTCTAAGTAACAGCAGAAGTTGTTTGAAGCATCTGGTAGATATCAGCCCACTTTGGGTCAGTTCCTTAATGCAGATTTCTGAAGCTGTGAAGATCATCCTATATTTGTCCAAAACCATTGTCCTGTGATAGGAATTCCAGAAAACTGTAGAGGACCTCCTGGACCTCCTGACAACAATTTGTTTATAGGTTCACCAGAGATTAAACCCATCCACTTATAAATGAGCAGGAAAATATTTTTTCTATAGAACCACAGAGCAAGAAATAATACCAGTATCAAAGAATTTTCCTGCTTAATGCTGCACTCACAATATGAAGTCACCAAAATTTCCGGAAGAATTTTGTATCTGTAGGCAGCATTTTGTCAGGATGTCACAGAAAAAGTCACATGTATCAGAGAACTGGTGCTCACCAACTCCTCTTTCCTCTGCCAGAAAAATGGAAATACCAGCCTTTCATTCCAAACACATTAATTGATCTTTTCACATCCTAGAGAAAGTGAATCTCACTTAAATTTCAACCACAGGTAAAGAATGCAGTTGAATGGCTACCACTGGATTCTGCAGGACAATGATCAGGACTCAGGGTTCACCCTGATGACTTGCTGCAAGAATTTTGACTAGTTTGTTTCCTGCTAAAAAACAATGAACAGGCTCCCACTGGAAGGCAGTGAATGTGGTTAGGACAGTAAGTCATGACAGAATTCACAGGATAATGTTCCCATGCTCAGACCAGAGCCTTACCTGCTATTTCTCCTAAAAGACAGCAATAATTCCTATTAAATTTTCCAGGTTTTTATATGTGATACTTGTTTTTTTCCAGGGAAAAAGTCCTGGGTAGAATGATCGGGGGTGGGATTCTGGAGGTGTGGGCAGGGATTAATAGTAACAGTTATATAAATACATTTCTCACAAAACTTCATTTTATAATGCTAGTTGGCCATTCTTAGTCATGCTGTAGAGTCACAGTGGTTTGATGGGTTTTTTGGTTTCCTTATCCTTGTGATGAAAATCTGAACTGAGTTAGTATCCAGAGTAAGCCTTTGCCGTCTCACTCATACTGAAGGATTAGTACTAGAGTGGTTTGAGAAATGTTCAGAATTTCAGGTTTCAAACTATGTTGAATTTCTTCTCACTTTCATTATTTTTTTGGCAAAAAGTAATTGCTTATTTATTTGTGATTCTAGTCTCTGTTCCAGTATCAGCTGGTAATGTTTGGCTAAGTCTGAGCTTTCTTTCCCACTCCATATGCTAGTTTATTGAATTCAGTAAAACTAGCATTTTAAATCTGTTTCAGTTTAAAATAATTAACCTCAAGAATTTTTCCCCTTATTTACCATAGAAATTTGTTTTCCAATTGATGAAAATTGCAGAAGCAAGATAAAATCTGTTTTGAATTTCAGATTTTCTGTAGTTTTGGCAACAAACTTGCACTTATTTTTAAAACTTTCTAGAAGTTGACAAAATCATTAAGAGCAATATGCAGGGTGTGTTTTGGGGATCAGAGAGGGAAAGTATTTTTGTTGTTCAGTCAAGGACAAGATTCAAGTTTGGCACCACAAGTGAAGGGCAAAGGCAGAGGGAAAGGTATCTTAAATTACTTCTTGCAGGTACTTCATATGATCAGACAGAAATGCCATTCTGTGCTGGAACTGAAGAAGTAAACACATTTATCTTCAAACTAAATAAAATGATTTTTAAAAAATGAACCCTCATTGAATGAAATTGTGAGATGTATGTGCAGGTGATAATTTTTCTGGGCAATAAATACATATTCAGTACAGTTTCGATGCTTTAACAGAGGTTTTATGCTCAGGCAGTTTGGAAAGCAGAACTCTCTAATCGCAATGCAGATATACCAAAAGAAGTTCCTTCCAATGCCTCAAGAATTTGGCTTAAGAGCCTTTTTAAACACAGTCTCATTGATATGATTCTTATTTTTTTCTTGTTGGGTCTCAACAAAATAAACACGGTGATGTCCTAATAACAGCACTGATATGTCTAATTCCTTTACTGTGTTTTGTGTGGTACTTAGGTTCAGAGGGAAATATCCAAGTCACTACTAAGCCGGCTTAATTACAAGTGAGTAATAGACGCTAATAAGGATTAATCTGTCTTTACAGCCAAGCAAGAAATCTGCTCAGACTTCAGCTGAAATAAAATTTATTCATCTTTTCTAAATGAATAGGAAAGCATTATCTGGTAATTACTTTTAATAACTGGACACCAAGAGAAGTGTTTGGTAGCAGATATATTTTTATACATACACACATACACACACACACACACACACACACACATGTATATACTCACTTCTATCACTTTGTGGGTGAAATCCTCTTCTTTCAGTTCTTGTAGGATATAGCATGTCTTACTGAAACACATGGTGCCTACCACTTTAGCAACCTTCAGTTTCACTATGAGTTTTGAATTGTGTGAAACAAGGAATTGAGCACAAAAGAAATACAAAAATCAATGGTCCTGCTGAGGACTGATACTCTTCTATGTTTAAGAAAAACTTTCATTAAAACTTAATCTATTTTAGAAATTTTTGTGAAATCTCTTCCATACAATCCTCTTCTCCCTTGGCCCTTTTCCAACCATGTGTGCACATTTTATCTGGTCCTTCCTTTTCTGAAGTACATGCGATGGCCATAAGGTGCCATTAACTGCTGATGGGGGAGCCAGCTGGCTGGCTTGAAGCACCAAGCTGAAGGTGGCCCTTAGCTACCCTTTAAGACAACAAAGAGATGGGAGGAGCCCGGACCATCTCTCTGGCCCCCATATAGGTGATAAGGACACTGGGATTACAGTAGGAAGGAACGCTCATTGTATTTCCTTTTTAAAGGTCATGAATGCCAGTGAAAGGTTTGCTTTCAAAATAACAGCTCAAGTAGGATAGCATGAGGGTTATGGAAGGGCATGCTTTTTTGATTGTTCTAATTTTGGATGTACTGCATAGCTCTGTTGTTTTTCTTAAAATAATCGCTCAAACCCTCTCTGTTCTGTTTATAGTGTTTAATGATTGCACATTGTAGGTGGAAAGATTATACCCAAAGTGTTCTTTAAGGGCTCCACACTTCATCAAACATCGCTATTTTACTACAAAATCGTTCCTAATATTTGTATTATTAATTTGTTCTTCTGTTCACCCTGTCTCTTACATTATATGTAGGGAGAGAAAAAAAGTTCTAAAGCTTCAGGGATGTTATTTGATAATTTTCCAGGGGAAAAACTGTTTAACACATAGGATTCCTACAGTGCCAAAAATGTATTATTTTAATTTGCAGTGGCAGATATGAGATAGAGAGGAAACAAGGATGGAGTGATAGGACTTCTATAAACAGTGATTAAAGTGACTCCACATACGTTATAAAGGCAGGGACACATTCACGGTTCCAGCCTATGACATGAGATTGCCTTATCCACTTAAGAAAAGGAAGAAATTTGTCTAATTGTCACCACCTCACAGCAGTCTAATCCCAAATCTTGTTCTCAGCTACGCCCCAGGTATTCTGCAATTATTTCAGTACAACACAGATGATGTCAGAGAGAGAATTAAGTCGGTTCCTAAGGATGAAAGTTGTTTAATTGAGTAATTCATTGAGCTGGCCAATACGTGATTAATTCCGATGCCTAGTGAAGGCAGGATCAAATTGCATTTCCACCCTGTCTGCTGGCACCAGTTACACTTTGCACATTTGAAACTCTTCTACTACATGTGCTGCAAATGTCACCATCAAGGCCAACCTGATCCTGTCAGCCCCGAGTTTTGAGCAGGGTCTGAAAACTCAGGATGCCTATGCCCAAATGCTCTTGGAAAAGAAATCCTGTAAGAATACTTACACGTAACTGAATATACACTGACAACCTCAAATTTGGGGAAAAATACAACAGCCACTGATTCATTTCCCTCCCAAGGAGTTTGGACCCACATCTCCAACCTCTTAGGAGAGTGCCCTAGCTAAAGCCTGTGCTGGTGATTCTGGTCTCCTTTGGCTGGAGCTGGACCTTCAGACTAACGAAAGTTCAAGTGCCAAGGGGCAGGGAGCAGAGGGAAGTTAGATGTGATTGTTAGGGGCTGCAGACTCCAACCCTCTGGAGTCTGGACTCCTCCCAGGTGTAACTTCAGGTTACAATCTGTTTGCAGGATGTTTTTTAAGATGCCTGAAGATCAGGCTGTAAAGTTGACATAATATGCCTTCCTGTTTCTTGTACTCTTCACAAGACCAGTATCTTGGGTTAGCTACGCTGCTAGCCTGAGCTGACATGCCTGGTTTTACATCCTCCTGTGCTTCACCAGAGGCCCTCTTTCCTCTAAGCTACACTTAGCAGGTTTTTGTGGAGGAACAGAGAAAGGCAAGAGTTTAGGCTAGAGCCCACCCTGCTGTGGGCAGAGATGGGGTGGGGCTACACTGTGGACCCAGGTGTCTGCCAGCAAAGGGCTGTTACCTCTCCCTTGCACTCCAAAGCAGCCTTGAATTCCATATTGGTACCAGCAAATCAGGCAGATGGAGGTGCTCAGTTGAGGACATAAAATCTTGGTCCCCTTACACACTTTTAGACCAGATAATTCGCTGTGCCTTGCAGGCTCTCATCATGTGTAGCTGTGGTTTAGGGTGACTTTGTGTAGACAGCTAACACTTCAGAGTCTGTTGACTTAACATTCATTTCATTATGCAGGCTGTCTCTGTGTTGCTGATCATTTTAGCAAACAGAGTAGAGAAGTAGAGAGGGAGGGAACAACAGATGGAATACAGAAGTGAAGAGGGAAGAACATGTAAGAGAAGAACTAAGAAAACTCATAAAGAGGAAGAAAAAGAGAAAAAAAATGAGAAAGGAGGATAAGAAAAAGAAAAATAAAGAACCAAAACAGCAGCCTAAACTATACTCAAAAGCTACATTGTTCATAACCTGAAATGACTAGAAAGGTCCACAGGGCTCAGATACTGATAGAGGCATTGCCAGTAAGCCCCTAGGGTAGATGATCCATGGGTAACCCAGCCATACTGCTCTGTCACCCTCACCCACTCCCTTTTTAAGTGAGAAAAGAGTAGAGAAAATGATAGCAGAGGTGTCCCTAGAATAAGTACAGGGCACACATTAGTGCAACGAGAGGGATAGCAAACCATTTTGCTAAACTGATAACAAAGCACTCACACTGGAGAGAAGAAATATATCTGCATCTACCTTACTACAGCATCTGTCAACTTATTTTTGCTTTAAATCTAATCAATGCAAACCTGGAAAAGCAAATTATGCCATAAACCCTATAAACACATCTGATGCCACAAACAGTGCCCCAGCTTTCGCAGGCTGCATGGTGAAACTGCTCTAGACTTTCTGCAGAGGAAATCTGAAAATCTAGTTTAATACTTTCAGTAATTATAAAAATAAAAATGATATGTAAGTTATGGGAAAATGAATGTGTATCATTTTGATACTACTTTAAAGCTTTTTCTCTATTATAATGAATACCAAAGTAACTACACTCCTGTGAAAGTGATCAGTGTCTTGCTCTCGAAAGATGAATACAAACAATGAAACAAATGAATGCAAGTTACACACAAATCCAAGATGATTTCAAAGACTACTGTATAGTCAGTGCAGGCAAATGGGTATATTAAACTTCTGTATTTCTCAGCTAATATACAAAAAAATTATGCATGTTAAAAAGTTAAAAATTGGGAGAAGAAAAGACAATGCAGGGAGACTATTTCTACTGCAGAGTTTTCTGTGAGATGACCCATTTATTTGTATTGATACCACCTCCCAGACAATATTAATGCAGCTATGCTGGATAGGAAGCCTCTAGACCAGAAGGAATATCTAAAATGACTGAACTTCAAACATGAAGCTAGGATGATACCAAAATAGCAAAAGAAGGAGGAAAAAATTATTTAGTAAATATCCTTGAAAGTCCATTATTTGTTGTATCTATTTACTGTGCCATGTCAAGCTGTCAGATTTTTTTAATCAACTTTGATTTTCATTAAGGGTGTCCCCAAAGGTTGCCACCTGCTGACATATGTTCTGAAGATATAAGTATTTTTTTCATTTGGTTGAGGAATGGATGAGTTCCTATCTCATTGGGCAACAGAATCCATAACAAATAATAAGGCAGACTGTGAGAAATACTTCCAGACATCATTGTAAGTCTTCCCACAGGACTTAGTGAGGTCTGATTATGTCCTGTGAAGAATTACAAAGGTTATCACTTTTCTTTTACCAAGCATTCACTGAGAAAAATACCCCACATTTGTTGATGGAAAGAAGAAGTTTTATCCTGAAGCCTACTACCAGCAGATGAAGGTAATTTCCCAGGGAGAAGTGAAAAGACAGTGATCTTCTTAGTACTATCATAATAATGTAGGAAGAAAAAACCTGATCTGCTCCACTTCTCATTTTCAGTCATTCCAGATCTAGTTCATGAACAGTTGTTTACTTATTTCCAACTCCAGTTCTATTAGTGATGGTAATCCAAAAAGGGAAGAGGGATATTTATGGCAATATCTTTATCTTGACAGCGTTCTCCATTTAAGCAGACATATCCCTCATAAAAGGCATGGGGCAAGAAACCTTATCTCCATAGACAATTAAGTTAATGGTTAAATTGTGAACTTCATTTGACACTGGGTCTACATGCATGTGAGAGTGAGAAAACAAGTGTTTGTAGAAGTGGTATTGAAAAAGATTTGACTAAACTCAGTGACTATTATTTCTAGCTCATGATTGTTTTTCTAAAAGTTTCCACTATATTTGTGTCTCTTCATCAGCATCTGCACTCATTGATTTTGGATACTTTCTGTAAATCCATATTTGTTTTTACAAGGTAGTCCAAATTCCACAAAGTAGTCCAAATTTTTGTCTTCTTCCAGGTCCAAACTATAGCAGAAGAAGTGCTCTCTTCATTTAAAACATAAATAATCTTTTAGGTTAGCTTCAAATATTGTAGCATAGAAACTTGAAGGCTGATTCGGGTGTCTTAACATATACTTAGTTTATATATTATATGCACATAGTTTATACACTCAGATTGAATTTATTAACATACACTCCGTATATGTTAATGGGGTCCATTTTTCAAAATGTTCTGCTTGAAATGTAGATTTTTTGCCTGGAGAACGTGGATGGAGACTACACCTTGCACAGGTTTCTCTAAAGAATACGATGGTAGGTTCAACACTGATTTTAGGGAAATTCTGGTGTGAGTTTGGACATGTTTTATTACCTTCTGCCTAGGAGGATTCATGCTGCCTTTGAAGGAAAATAGCAGGGACAATTGTAAGGAGGGATCAGATGTGTACTACCTGAAAATATTTGGTTACCAATAATGCACATTTCCACCTTTGTATAGGTGTTCTTGGCATTTTCAAAGTCTGACAAGTTAAAGCAGTGTAGATTTGGTAGGGAGCACTTCACTGCTGAAATGAAATTAATTCATCATAATAAAATCCCTCCGTCAGATCCGGAGACAGATGCAAGTTTTGCATAGCAAATGAGAGAAAACTGTGTAAATAATTTGCTGCTTAGTTCAACAGCTGTATAACTGAATATATTTAAAACCAAAACATATTTGGAAGAGCAGACTGAGAGCTCATTAAACCTATTAAGATAATGATAATTATTGCCATAATAACAGTTGACAAGAATCAGTGATTGAAAAAAACCCAGCTGGTTGTTCAATAAAGCTGAAACTCACCAATTATTCAACTTAAGCTCAAGAAAAGTAATAGTGTTAGATTTGTCAGTAATTCTTACCATATCTAACAGAAACAGCTGTTAGTTTTAATTCTTTCCTTGTAGATGCCCATATTTCAGGCCTCAAAAAGAGAGCAGAATTGTACTCTTACAGGGCATGGTTTCTACAATCCTACATGTTCAATTAAACATGGAATTTGTCTTCCAGAGAAGAGAAGGTTTTCAGCCAATTTGGCCCCCTTTAGACTTCCTCCACTTTTGTCTGTTTCATCCTCTTCTGAAAGAGCAAACAGAAGTGCAAACCTCCTAATAAAGTAACCGTTTCCCTTTGTCGTCTCTTTCACTGCTCTTAGCCTTATTTCTGGCTTTATGACTGTGTCGTCCAGAAGAAAAATCAGAATAGTAGTGGTCAGTGTTTAAATTTAAGAAACTTCATAACCTCACACTTTTATGGCTAGACATATTAGTCTATAGACAGAAAGTACTTTCATCCAGGAAGCAGAATCTTGATTCTACTGAATTCTTAAGAAAATTTGCTGTTGACTCCAGTACCAGGTATTAACTGGAGACTATAACAACATATTTCCATGTAGAGTGAATAGCATTATTTACATACTTTCTTTAATCCTTTGTCTTAGAAATGAGTGGACACAAGAAAGTAAATGGTGATTCATATTCTGCATTAAACTCTCTTCCTCTTTCATGGAAGTTAACAAGATTATTAGCTGCTGCATAGGTATTCTATTTTGGAAATTCCTCGACAACTATCTCAACTCACTGTAACATTTGTTTTATTGTTTTGAAAGGGCAGGAACAGCTAATTTGTATTTACAGTACAAATATTGTATTTCCATTTACATAAAGAAATATAATTTGAGGATGCTTGTCTCTTCTACAGAAGCTGACTTTTTAATTAGTTCTGGAGTGCTCAGTTTAGTGGGGGGTCTTAAGTTTAAGGGCCAAAACAGCGTGGAAATCTCTGTCTCAGTGAGTTCCAGAGCTAGTTTTCAAAACCTAGTAGCTGATATATTACTGATAAAAGCTAGAATTTTCAATGACCATCCAATGTTTAGAATCATACTACATAGCACTACATTTTAAATAATAAGTTCTGCAGAAAGAAAGAAGTTTTAAAGTCCTTATATAGGAAACACAAAAGGTCCCTAGGTGATGTTTGAATATAAAAATATTTAAATAAAAATAATTATTAAAATAGTGCAAAAAATTTTAAATTCAAACTCCCTCTCTGTCTTATTTTTTGTTAAGTATTAAAATGACACTGCTACTCCAGAGCTGGGAAGAAAAAGAGTAAAGTTCTCTGCTGAAGTTATTTAAAGAACAAGGGACTGTTCCCTAACTATGTTTTGCATTGGAGTCAAACCTGTTGTCTCTTCTATGGTTTCCTCAAAATTCATATTTTTTTGAAAGTAAGTTCTGGACATAGTTAAGATCATGCCTCCATTCAAATTAGCAAAGCTTTGATACGAGAATGAAAGAAGGAATAATTAATGCATATATCATGGTGATCTCAGGGGGACAAAAATCAACAAGGTGATCCATATTTAGACTTCCCCTTTCCTTTTAATGCCTCTTGTGTTGGATTATACAGCATGTCTCTGATAGCGCTGGTTGCTGTTTCCCTTGTAGGATTGGTCCTGTGATACCTGTAGCTGTAGCCAGTGGAATAAGCCCATATGCCCAGTGAAAGCAGTCAAAGGTTAGTAGTGCAAGAAAATTGTTTCTTTCTGGTAATTTCAAGGAGTTCTACAGCTCTGTGTTCCAGAAAGAGTGAGACTTTGCACAAAACTGTGTGCGGAAGAAGGGAGTAACGAGCAGCCAAGAAACACGAGAGCAATTAGACACAACTCACTGTCATTTCTGTGTACTTTTGGCAGCATTTCAATAATCCAACAAAAGCAGTAAATGACATAGCTGGGTCCTCAACTGCTATGGGCTTTCTAAAGAATTTTATACCCTTAATGCTGAGGAAAAATGAGATACAAAGTTGAAAGGTTTTTGAGGCACATACTTTATAGGGAAGATTTTGATCTATAAGCATTATATTTAAATTGTGTGAGTTTACTTTACTAAAAAGGATTTTTAAAAGCAGGTTTTTTTCTTTTGGAAAGAAGTTGAGAATTTTTCAATATTCATGGGATTCCCTTCCCCTTCTCCCTTTTTAATAAGCCAAATCTTAATACCCAGACAGTTTTCAAGATCTAACTGTCCCTTATTTTGACCAAGGAGCTAGGGTGACAAGGAAACAGTGGGATGAATACCCAGTAAAAATTCTCTCTGATGGAACATACACACATGTATTACATATATATGCATACATACGCTCAGATGTAGTGTGCAGTTTTGGGTGCCACATTATGTGAATGATATAAATCTGTTAAAGGGTATCCAAGGAAGGGAAATGAAGATGGTGAAGGGCCTTGAAGGGAAGCCATATTAGAAGCAGCTGAGCTCATTTGTTCTGTTTAGCCTGGAGAAGAGGAAACTGAGGGGAGACCTCACTGTAGTCTACAACTTCCTCATGAGAGGAAGAGGCAGGGCAGGTACCAATCTCTTCACTGTGGTGACCAGTGACAGGAATTGAGGAAACAGCCTGAGAGAGAGTCAGGGGATGTTTGGTTTGAGTATCAAGAGAAGGTATTTCACTCAGATGGTGGTTCAGCACTGAAGAGGCTCCCAAGAGAAGTGGTCACAGCAGCAAGCCTGACAGAGTTCAAGAAGAGTTTGGACAATGCTCTCAGGCACATGGTGTGATGCTTGAAGGTGTTCTGTGCAGGGCCAAGAATTGGACTTGAATGAACCTTGTGGGTTCCTTCCAAATCAGGATATTCCATGATTACTTGAATTGATATTGTGTATATATATATGTACACTATTTCCAGTCAGTGAGCTAGCAACAGAAAGTAATATTGTGGTATAATTATGAGATACTTGTCCAAGTTGCAAGCAATTGTTTTATCTTTCCCCTCTATCCAATGTGGGTTTTGAGTCATAAGTTTAGACATCCTTCAATTTTTTCTTCAGATAGTCCTCCTTCTTTGCAAGTTGTTTGATCTCTTTGTCTAAACTTTCTGTCTTAGAGTTTTGTTACTGAGCCTTTAGCTTCACACTTTTATCTCAAAAATAATTACTCAGTCTACACTATTAGAAGGAAAAAATCTGTTTGCAGAAAGTTTTTTAAGATGCCTTCTCTTGCCCATGGACTAACTAGATCACAGAGATATACTTTCATCTTTCTTTAGAAGAAGGTTTATCCAGCATGGAGCTTCCTGAAATAGAAATTTATTTAGTAAATTAAATAAATAGAAATTTATTTAGTGTATTTAGTGCTCCACTCGCCTTCATGGTCTCCATCCAGCATTTCCAAGAATGATGGTATAAATAGAATCAACATTTCACAGGTGATAGAGGGAAAATGTGTCTAGTGTTCCAACCTAACCTTTGCCTGGTTGGCTAGATACATGCACACAAACACACATATTCATGTAAGTGCATGCCTCAGGAGGGCTAAAAGGATGTTGTGAGCTTATGCAGAGAGAAAACTGGAGTGGCCAAAGTCCAACTGGAACTTAATCCAGCTACTGCCACAAAAAATTACACAAAAAGTTTCTGTATATATATTCACATCAAAAAGCAGGCCAAGGAGAATCTTCATTCTGTGTTGGATGTGGGGTGAAACTTAGCATCAAATGGTGAAGAAAAGACTGAGGTACTTTGTGCCTTCTTTGCTTCAGTCTTACAAAGTCAGACCAGTTGTTCTCAGAGTGCCCAGGCCTCTGAGCTGGAAGACAGAGATAGGGAACAAAATGAAGCCCCTATAATCCAAGCAGAAATGGTCAGCAACCTGCTACAACACTTAGACCTGCACAAGTCTGTGGGACTGATGGGATCCACCCAGGGGTACCAAGGGACCTGATGAAAGTGCTCACCAAGCTACTTTCCATCATTTACCAGCACTCCTGGAGGTTTGAGGAGGTCCCAGTTGACTGGAGGTTGGCAAATATGACTCCCACCTACAGGAAGGGTTGGAAGGAGGGTTGTGGACCAGCTTGTTCTGAATGCCATCACACAGCACATACAGAACAACCAGGGGATCAGGCTCAGCCAGCATGGGTTCATGAAAGGCAAATCCTACTTCCCCAACAGAAATTCCTTCTATGACTCACTTAGTGGAAGCGGGAAAACCTGTGTATTCTGTCTTCCTGGACTTCAGCAAAGCTTCTGACACCATTTCTCACAGCATTCTCCAGGAGAAACAGACAGCTCATGGCTTCATGGGTCCACCATTTTCCATGTAAAAAAATGTCAGAATGCCCTGGCCCAGAGAGCGTAAATGAAGTTACATCCAGCTGGCCGTCTCCAGTGCTGTTTCCCAGGGCTCAGTACTGAGGCAAGTTCTGCTCAATATATGTATTAATGAATGTAGGGATCAAGTGCGCCCTCGCTAAATTTGTGGACAACTCCAAGCTGGGTGGGAGTGTTGATCTGCTGGAGGGCAGGCAGGCTCTGCAGAGGGATCTGGACAGGCTGGATCAATGGGCCAAGGCCAGTGGTGTGAGGTTCAACAAGGCCACGTGCTGGGTCCTGCCCTTGGGTCACAACAACGCCAGGCACTGCCACAGGCTGGGGCAGAGTGGCTGGAAAGCTGCCCATGGGAAAAGGACCTGGGAGTGCTGGTGACAGCAGCTGAGCATGAGCCAGGGTGTGCCCAGGTGGCCAAGAAGGCCAATGGCATCCTGGCCTGTACCAGCAGTGGTGCGGCCAGCAGGACCAGGGCAGGGATCGTCCCCCAGTACTCAGCACTGGTGAGGCCACACCTCAAATCCTGTGTTCAGTTCTGGGCCCCTCACTGCAAGACAGACATTTTGGTGCTGGAGCATGTCCAGAGAGCAGCAAAAGAGCTAGTGAAGGGTCTGGAGCACAAATCGTGTAATGAGTGTCTGAGGGAGCTGGGGTTGTTTAGCCTGGAGAAAAGGGGCTTCAGGGTAACATTATCACTCTCTACAACTGGCCGAAAGGAGGGTGTAACCAGGTTGGTATTTGCCTCTTCTCCCAGGTAACAAGTGACAGGATAAGAGGAAATGGCCTCAAGTTGTTCCAGGGAAAAAACCTCTTCACAGAAAAGGTGGTCAAGAGCTGAACCAAGCTGCCCACAAAAGTGACTGAGTCACCATCCTTGGAGGTATTTAAAAGATGTGTAGATGTGGTGCTTAGGGACAGGTTTTTGTGCTGGACTTGGCAGTTAATGGGTAGACTTAATCTTAAAGGTCTTTTCTAATGAAAGTTTTCTGATTCTATGACTCTAGAAGGACAAGGGAAAAGGTAGTAGCCTTATTTCAGATGAATCAAAACTTATAACCAATGATTTAGATGAACCACAAATTCAGATTAAGCTCCCTGTATGATGAGTGGAACATAAAATTTTGCCAGGAGAAAATTTTTAATCTGCCTTACCACATGATATCATCAGATATGCTCAGAGCAGTTTTAGGTGTCAGTCACTCTGGAGTCCCAGGGGTTTTGTTGACATCAATTCTATATTTAGTTTTATAGTGGTGATTTTGCCCACGTGTTTAGAAACAAACAAACAAACAAACAAACAAACAAACAAACAAACGAATCTTAGATGGAGCCTGTTACACTGAATGTAATTTGGAAAGTTGTCAAATGTCTTCCTCCCCAAGATCTGCCAGGCAAATATCTCTGCGATTAAAACAAAGAAAATAAATTAATCTCCACCTTCTTATTACAATACAAAGTGCGAGTAGCCAGGAAACATGGCGCAAAACCTGATGGTACACAGTGTCCTTAGATCACTTAGCCATTGTTTTCTCTCACAGCAGCACATGTTAATGATACAAAGAAGTTTAACATTTTTTGGCTTTGGCTTTTCATGTCACAACCATAATAAATGTGCACATTATTGTTTGTATTGCCATATCCTTTAGATGCACCGCCAATTTCTAGAGCCTGTTCACGCACAGCCAGTGACAGAATTTTGCCCACTAATAGACTGACTGAATTAAATTAAGCAGAAACATTGCCATACAGATTTAGCTGTGAAGTAGTGTGTCACAGTACAGAATGTTTATGTTGTAAAAATGTTGTGTGGGTCAAATCTGCTGCAGGAAGACCAAAGATTTTTTGCTTTTCACTTACCAATTTAATTCTGCTTTAAAAGGCCTTTGTCTTATATGGACCTAAGAAATCCTTAGTTGTATTTAGTTTAAAAACACAAAACCCTTCAAAACAATAAAATATTTAACAGAATGTTAAATCCAGAAGAACAGGAAGAAGTAAACAGATTTTGGGTTTCTCTTGCTTATTTTAAGGAATTTGGGCCACAGAGAAGAAAATCAAGTATGATGAAGAACGAAGAAACGAGTTTTAATGTGGACAATACCCGAGCCTCTCCCTTCTCCCGCTGCCTGCAGCCACTCAGCCCCGTTACAAAGCCACACAGAACAACTCCATTTGATGACGAATTCAGAACACACCTCTCACATTTCTGCTATGGTCCTCCTCCTCTTGAAAACATGGAAACATTCCAGGGGTCCTTGGAAGGAGGGTCTCGTAAACGCAAGAGCATGCCAACAAAAATGCCTCCTCCCATCACCCTTGAGGACTCTTCATCATCACCAGACAGACCTGAAGATCACAATGATATAGGCTCTTCCAGTCTCCCCCTGGTGTTCCAACAGCCAGCTCAGCCCAAGTACAGTTCCCAGATGATTGATCTCTGCAATTTTGGTTTTCAATTCTACAGAACTCTGGAGCATTTTGGAGCCAAGCCCATTAAGCAAGAACCACTGAAGCCTAACATGGCATGGCCCAGTAGCCCAGCATTCATGCAAGCTCCTTACCCTTATTATCCTAAAGTCCACCCTGGCTTAATGTTTCCTTTCATTGTGCCACCAAACTTTCATTTCAGGAATCCTTTTCAAATGAAAAGACCTCCAGAACCACCCTTCAGGAGGGCTGAAGTAAGAGAAAGTGGTGAAAACAAACAGAAAGTGGAAAGAGTAGATGTCAACCTCCAGATAGATGACAGCTACTATGTTGATGTGGGGGGTGAACAGAAACGCTGGCAATGTCCCATGTGTGAGAAGTCCTATACATCCAAGTACAATTTGGTCACCCATATCTTGGGTCACAGTGGCATTAAGCCACATGCTTGCACCCGGTGCGGCAAACTTTTCAAGCAGCTGAGCCACTTGCACACGCATATGTTGACACACCAGGGCACTCGGCCGCATAAGTGCCAGGTGTGCCACAAGGCTTTCACTCAAACCAGTCACCTTAAGAGACACATGATGCAACACAGTGACATCAAGCCTTACAACTGCAGGATCTGTGGCAGGGGTTTTGCCTACCCCAGTGAGCTGAAAGCACATGAGTCTAAGCATGAGAGTGGACGAGAGAACATTTGTGTGGAGTGTGGTCTGGACTTTCCAACTCTGGCCCAGCTGAAGAGACACCTAACCACCCACCGTGGCCCTATACAGTACAATTGCACTGAGTGTGATAAGACCTTCCAGTACCCAAGTCAGCTGCAAAACCACATGATGAAGCACAAAGACATCCGCCCATACATCTGCACTGAATGTGGCATGGAGTTTGTGCAGCCCCACCACCTGAAGCAACACTCCCTGACTCACAAGGTAAGCCAGCTCTCACCTTGCATCTGAAGGTAGCACGAAGATTACAGGCTACTAAAGATACAAATAGGTACCTCCTTGGAAATGTGGCCTCTTGCCAGCTGCAGAGGCTTACGCAGAAGCCCCAGCATTGCTGGCAGTAGCGTAAGCCAGATGTCTTTGTCAGTCTTAAGAAAGTACACACAAACCCAACTTTTTTATAAGCAGGAGTTCAATTAAACCACCTATATCACTTCCCCAAACTTGATTCACATCTCTCTGTTTCTTGGGGCTTTTTTTGGAATGACCTTCTGTCAAATTTTGCAGAGCTGTGTAACTACCTCCCAATCCCAAAATTTTCAAGGATTTTTTTTATTGAAAGCAAGTTCTGCTACTTTGTTCCCTTAATTAGGAAGTACAGGGGTTTGTAGTGGACTGCAGCAAAAAAAAAGTATGTTGTTACTCATCAGATTTTGAAGAATAATTATAATTAGACATTTAAAAACTAAAATAACCCTAAGAAAAATTCCCCTTTGTGCACATGATATCCAGAATGCCAGTTAATAGACATGGACTAGCAGGAACACAATCACAGTCAATTCATATCAAGTGGCAGTCTTGCCACTGCTGACAGCAGTAACAGCAGAGTCAGCTTAGGGCAGGAGAAAGCTTTGGAATATTTCCAAAAAGATTGCTTTCAAAAATAGGAAAAATGTAATTGTTCTATTCAAGAAGCTCTGAAATTGACTATCCCTTTTTACAAATATAATAAGACAAGTCAAAATCTTTCACTTTAAAAAAAAGTTTGCTTCCAGATTTGCGTATTTTTCCTTTAACGTTTGAATTTTGGCTTTTACATGAAAAGCATTAAAAATACACAAAGCTACAGCACTCCAGTTTTATAATAACACATTCTTTGAAACCCTCACAACTTCTACTTCCACATTTGCTTTTTCTTTTCTGCTTCATGCTTATAATTTCTGTTTTTTTCTGGAGATTCCCTGGTCTTCAGATTTACCATGAAAGATTCCACTAATTGAAGACTTGGTAGGGTTTTTTGTCACAGGAAATGAAATGCCCCTGACCTCTCGGAGAGTTTCTGCTTCTTTGTCCACAGCCGCAGGTGGATTCAGCTGTAAATACTGTTTACAGTACTTAGCTGACTAAATGCAGCCTCATATCAGATGAGCAGACACTTGAAACTGCTGGTGATGTTCAGTTTTAGCTTTGTAATTAACTGTGAAAGCCACTGATAGTCATTTCACATCTTTTGAAAGAAGGCCTGTGGAAGGAGCAATTACTCTCAGCACCTCGCTAGTAAATCTTTAATACCTTCAGCAAGTTAAACTCTTACGCTGTTTAGTAGCAAGTTCTTTGATTTTCATAGTGTCTAAATCGGTGTTTGAGAAGGTGACAGACCATTTGGGTGTGAGTAAGAATATTGAATTATGCGGTAGTAAATTGAGTGGATAGTATAAAAGGTGATAGAAATGTTCTATAAACCTCATATAAAATGAGATCATTCCATTAATGAAAATCCCAGTAAGAATAAACAGGTTTTTCTCTCTTCAATAAATATAAGATGTATAATTTTTTGTGATATTGCTTAACTGTTGTCAGTTACTTCAGATTATTTTCTACAACTTTCTTCAAAATAGGGCTGTGCCTTTTTCATAATCCAGTCACATCCAATTATTAAAGACAAGCACTACTTTAGTCTTTTAACTGGTGGGCTTTTATTCTTGGTCAATAAGTGTATACATTTGATCAATATTTTACTTCAGCAGCTCTGCACTGACTATGATTGATTTGTAAGCATATTTCATTATTTCATCATTTCATTAAGCTTACATTTTGTTTTACTTCTCTACTTCTCAGAACTTTGTAAGAATTTGTCAGGAGAAAATACATAGGTACCTCGAAAAATGGTAGAAGTGAAATAATTTATTATCAACTTTGCTGATGCAGAATGAATAACTCATAAATTGCTGTACTGAAGATTAAACTACCTAGAAATTTTTCCATCTACAGAATTTTTCTTTTCTTTCAGGGTGTGAAAGAGCACAAATGTGGAATTTGTGGCCGGGAATTTACCCTGCTGGCCAACATGAAGCGACATGTCCTGATCCACACCAATATCAGAGCCTATCAATGCCATTTGTGCTTCAAGAGCTTTGTGCAAAAGCAGACTCTCAAGGCCCACATGATTGTTCACTCTGATGTCAAACCCTTTAAATGCAAGGTAAGTGCATTTGGTGGCAGAGGCATTAACCTATAGTATATTTCTCTGATACTATCATCTTGTGATATGGTAGAATTAGAAAAACAAAATTTGCTAACACATACTGCAGTTGCATTTAAAAATTAGCATAAACCAGTCTGATTTTCTTTCTTTATCCAGATTCTGCTTATGTAGCACAAAGTAATGGAGGTAGACACCCTTTCCCTTCAGTATCATTCATCCTCACATAGTTTTGGGGGTTTTTTGTCCTGTGAGTGTTTAAGTGCCACAGACATTTGAGGACAATAAACATATCTGACATTTGCTTGGTACAACCACCCAATCAGAAGTTTAAGCGTTTAATAGCTTGAAACCTGACAAAAAAAAGAAATCAAGTCATGCATACTGCAGAGAGTCACGGAAAAGCAGCAGCCACAACTTCGCACAGTGATGCCATGCAACAGTTCAAGAAAGGAGTCAGAAAAAGCCACAGCAAAATAAAACTACAGAAGGGATTTGAATGGGCCAAGTGTAATTACCAGACAGAAATTCAGGGCAGGACATCACTATGCTAATGAAACAGCCTCTGAGACCATCTGGCCTTTCTACAATCCTGTGCAAATTCCAGTTTCCTTCTTCCCCCCAGCACTGGAGGCTGACATTCCCTTTCCATCCTCTCCTCTCCTCCCTTCCCATAAACCTTTAAGGCTTTATTGACCCTGTTCACTTCTAATATATTCCTTATGAATTATTCATATTTATATTTTTACTCAGTATTGGATGCTACATAAGTTCTTTTGCTGCCTGTCTGGTTCATTACTGTAGTCATACCTGGTGAAGTTAAAGGTTGTAGATTTTTTTCCCACTTTAATTTGTTCTAAGATGGCTGTAAATACAGAGTGGAGCATATTACCCAGCTTATCCATAAGCATGAAGCCTGAAGACTGCTTTGGAAGCAATTTCTAGAACTCTTTCATCATACATGTTTATGGTATTGAATATTCTCTTAAAATGAACATTTCATGAAGTAGCAGAGATGGATGAAAAATTTTAAATGAAATTATTTTGCCTTGATAAAATGTAGAATTTCAAAATGTCGCAGGAATATATGATATTCAGTGCTAGTTTTAGTAAGAAAATGTCAAAATGAATCTTTCTGACTTCTTGATTTTTCTTTGTTAACTTAAAAAAATTTTACTTTGAAAAATTAGCAGCAAAGTCTTCCAACTTCAGTATTTTGTTTTAATTTATGTGTTATGAAAATAGTGTTTTGTATAGTAGGACTTACATTATTCTGTGTCGATAAAAGAATTTCTTCTACTGAAAATCTTAGGGTGTAACTTGTCAGGTCTGCTGGAGATTTTCATTCTTTGAGAACATCTGCAAACCTGCCTTTTTGTTCCCGTTTGTTTGAAGTCCTCCTCTGACTCCTCAAACTTCGGAAAAGAAACTCAGTTTTTGGATCAGATTTTGTGGGTGCAGTATGTGGATCCACATGACTTTTTGGGTACGTGCAGATTAGCTGGAAGGTTGTGTTCAGCTCAGTGTTTGATGATGATAGACTATTGAAACTTGGAGAGGGCAATAGTTGGAACTGGGAAAAGGAGTATCACCAGTATGTTTTCCAGACAGTAACAAAAGCTCTACAGGAACACCTGTTTTTCTTATTTTTTTACTTTTCTGTCCCCACCCAGTGTTCCTAGGAGGAAAGAAACAAGTAAGCACAGTGAATCTGTTTCTCATATGGCTGAAGAGGTATGAATCAACATCAGTGCCCCTGACAGTGAAGACGGCAACAATTAGCAGAGGCAGAATCAGGAATCGCTTTTTTGCGTTAGGGACATCCTAACATTACCTCTCTGACAGAGCCCTCAAAGACTCTTGAAAGCAAATGTTTCTGGCTGGTACTCGGAGGGTTAAGGCAATGACCAGATAGCAGCCTTTTGGCAC
The DNA here is from genome assembly GCA_013398955.1 of Callaeas wilsoni. NCBI lineage: Eukaryota > Metazoa > Chordata > Aves > Passeriformes > Callaeidae > Callaeas > Callaeas wilsoni. Next base: position 27,936 of record VWPU01013084.1, on the reverse strand, counting down.
CAAGCTCCTCCTCAGCAGAAGGAAGGATATAGCTGTATGAACAGCCTGCTTAACAATGGCTCACATGTCCCTGGGGAACCGCCTGCAAATAGATTTCATCTTGCTTTCTCTTGTACTTTTCAAAGCTTCCTGTTTTCTCACGGTCCTTTTGGACAGTTTACAGTCATTCTCCCTCTCCTTCTTTCTTTGAGGAAAGGAACACCCTTCTTATGAAGAAAAAAAAAAATGTTGAAGAATGCAAGGGAAAGAGAGCACAGCAGTAGCCTTTATACTTCACCACATGCAATGGTTTTCTTTACCTTTTTCTCACAGCAAAAGAAAACATGAGCTTTCCTATGTGTCTAATCACAGCTAAGCACATACTATCAGAAGTGAGGGAGTAGCAAATAGTTGTCCCTTCTGTTTCCTCATCCAGCTGCAGCCTGGATATCTGTTTGATTGTCCTCTGAAGAGTGAACTCGTCTGTAGCAATTAAAGGCTTGAGCCCATGTTGCCTTGTTTATTTCTGCTTAAGAAAGAAACTGAAGAGTTATGAAGGTTTGCCACTGACTGGTGCAACAGCACTAATTCTGATTTGTAGAAAAACGTTCCATGAAATTTATTCTTTCTTTTAGCGCTGAAGTAATCAATGTTTCAGACCTCCAATAAAGGATGCAATGGATTTTTCTTCAGCCCAGATAAATACACTCTGCAGCAGATATTTTTAAAACCACTTTTTCCTTATCTAAAAGTGTGTGTTATAAACAGGAGTCAAAACCACAGAAAATGTGAGAAAGAAGTACTTTGAGAAGAAACAAAACAGGCTGACAAATCTAGAAGGACAATACTGCACGTGCTGGCTTAGGAGGACAAAGTCTAGGGTTGAACTACGATAGACTTTTCTAGCAAAGTATACTGAAGTCCATTTTGCCAGCCAGCACACAAAGTCTGTTCAGCAGACTTGCAGCTGAGGTGTTTCTCTTCAAGACTTTAATTTTATTTTGTCTAAAGAAGACAGCCCATCAGAGGTTCCACAAGTAAACAATGTTGTTCCTGATATCCCAAGTTCTCTTGCATAAACTTCTCAGCTCCCTAAGTGCTATGGTGCACCGTAATGGGTTCTCCTGGAGCTCCTCCCATGCAACTGTCTTAGGGTCATCTTTCACACTCTGCTGATCAGTGCTCACAAGCCTGTCATGTCAGAGAGAAAGAAAATCTTGTACAATCTTCTAGTTTGATCTGCAGACTCAGGCTCTTCACTGAGCATTAGCTGTGTATCCAGCTAGATTTGAGTTGCAGTCTTACAGTATATGAGTGAGAAACCTACTTCCTTCTACATTTGGATCATAGATATTCATCTGAACAGTGTCTCTTGCCTTTTTCAGATGACCAGTAAAACAGAGATTATGCTACAGAGACCCATCATTCCAAAAAACCATTTTCCTATCTGCATTTCTTTAATTTTCCTGCCACACCTCTGCACTTTAGTACCATTTCCTCATGTCCCCAGAGGAGATTTCAGGACAAGAACACATTACACATCTCTAAGATGTGCCTGACTTCGGGAAATGGAAAACCTGTCAACTTTATTCAGAGACAGGAACTTTTATGCTGTAAAGAACTATCCTTTACCAAATCCCTATCTTTTCAGTATGAAGAAAGAGGAACGAATATTGTCTTGACAGAAAGCAACTAAATGTTCCTCTTATATCAATTTTAATACTCAAGAACTTAAAAAGATAAGGGTTTGCCTGCACTACTGAAACCACTCATCTACTCAACATGATTTTCCTTGGTTACCAGTTCAGACAGAGAAGACCTAGCTATAGGAAAGCAAGTTCTGGTGAAAACGTATGCCAGCCACAGTACAAGCAGATAACCAGAATCATTCAGCAAAGAGGTGTTAGAGAGAGATTATTGTTGACATTCTTGAAGCAAAAGTAATATTGACATGTTATAGGTTGTTCCAGCAGCTGTCAAGATACAATCAGCTGCTGTTACTCCTTGCAAATTTTCTGGGCTCACTAGTACCTCTTCTCCTCTGTTTCCTCCCAGCACTTTCTGAGCTATTTTTCGGTTCCATCATTTCTCTGAGTGTAAACAATCCTGCATATTATCTTTCTTTGAATGTGAAGAAGATAGTAGTCTTTCCTCAGTGGATGGATGACCCTTGGAAACAGATATCTTACTTTTAAAAATTAATTATTCATTTTCAGTGGCTATTATTTTTTTCCATCAACTGTCTTGTCTAACACTTTGCTGATAAATTTATTTGCTAGTTTCATTTTAGTAAAATCACAGACAGAAAAACACAAAAACGTACATATGAAGCTGAAGCAAATAACTTTTTGAAAAGCAAGAATGTTTTCAGTCTGTGCAGCACTGACTCAGCTCTAGCTTTTATTTTAAAACAGTACACCTGCTAATTCGTGTGTTAATGAACTGATTCAATTTTCCCTCAAGAGAAGGTTTAAAACACAAAGCATACGGTACTGTTTCTCCAAGGCTCCTTTCACTATCTACATTTCATCCAGATATTCCAGGTGATGACTTTCTGAATTTAAATCTACAACTTCTGTATCAGTTCTTCTGTAATATGCAAATAAATAAAATGGGAATTTAGATTATTAAAAAATCTGGTGGAGTCTTAGTAATTTATATTTAGTAATTGTCAGCCAGATGGTTACCCTGCTAGATGGAGGTTTCAGTTAGTTAGTAATGGTGACTGTGGTTCATACAGTAAAAAAAAAATTTAAAAAATTAAAATCTATTGGTAAAACAAGTTGGGGGGGAAAAAGTAGAAAGCAAGCACAAAGTTTGCAGAGGATGGAAATAGCCACTTGAATGTGAATAAAATTATAAATCCTGATAAGGAAAGACCAGATGCCTGTAACAGTGATGTCAAACTCTCATGTCTTAAGAATACATAGGAGTCCAGACTACAAAAGGACCCATCTAAATAAACAACAACAATGAATAAAACCCACCCTTATTGTTCCATCAAAGGGAAAATTGCACGATCAATGGCTCGTGCTGGCAGGAACAGGCTTCAGGGAAAGCTGAGTCATTCTTGCAGCCTCATGACTGTTTAAATTGCAGCTTACTCACCAGAGACACCGAAACACAGGAACTAATAAACAAATCATGAAAGAGTCAGAGAAAAAAGGGGTGAGCAAGAAACACAGAAAAACAAGGAATTGATTTTTCTAACTTTAAGCAAAATGTGCAGCCATTTAATTTCCATTTAAAGAGAAGTAATATTTTGCTTGACTGTTTCACAGAAACCCTTAATTGGTTTTACTTTATGATTCCATTTCTGCCTAACATTGTTCTTGATTAAAGGCTAGATGTATAAACTACAAATGGAATGGTTCACCAGGGCAGAAACTTGTACTTTGAACCTTATTCACGTTAAAAGCCTTCCAGATTACTCTCTTAAATCTTTCCCCTCCTTACACCAACATTGACTGCTTTTGGGGAATCCTTAACTATGTGTCCTGGTCACCAATATTAAAATATGTCAGCAGTTCAGAATGCCTTAGATACTTAACAGTATATTTTTGTCTGTAGGATTTTTGCCTGGAACTTTGAAAAACATACTGCAGCCAAAAGCTGCAGGGATTTAAGTTGAGAGGTGTAGGTCCTATTTCCTTTTAAAATGTTGTCCTTGAAAATGCTGCTTCAAACTAATAATTTTCATTTTTACCATTTTTACAGCTGTGTGGAAAGGAGTTTAACAGAATGCACAATTTAATGGGACACATGCACTTGCACTCAGATAGTAAGCCGTTTAAGTGCCTCTACTGTCCCAGCAAATTCACCTTGAAGGGGAACCTAACCAGGCACATGAAAGTCAAACATGGGGTCATGGAAAGAGGATTTCAATCTCAAGGTAATAATATTCAGTAAGATATGCATATCAGTAAACACAAATGGGCTTTGTACTACAGATCCACCAACTTGTAGCATAGATCCAATGCTATTGCAAGAGATAGAATCCCATAAGCCTGTGAAGCTGTTACTAGCTATATTACTAGAGCATTACATATCAGTGTTTCATGTCCCCAGTAAATCATAAATGAATCCTAAATTGACAGAAAAAGAAAGTCTGGAACACTTATGGTCCTTTCTTACTGCTTATTGGATTCCAGTCTGGAACAAGGATGGAATCCTCAATGGGTCTGCATCCAGGAGCCTTGGTCATTTTGTAATGTATTGGCATAGCTGGTGTCAGATGAAGGCCAGAGGCTCAAGATCCCATTTACAAGAAGCATGTGAACCGGAGGGGATATTCCTTCCCCCATCTCAAAGTATAAGGATTTTTGGCTGAGGGTACTGAGGGTATCCTGCAAAATATTTCCTGTCTGCTTCCTACCACATATATATCCTGAAGTCACCCTCATGTGTGTGCACAGATCAATGCTATCTAAAGAAGTAGGGGAATTAGGGAGAATTTTTTGGAGGACTTGGGTATCCAAGATACGTTTTTTAAGATTTTGCAGAAAAATAATTCTCTAATGGGCAAAATTTCTTGGTGTTCCTCATATTCAAGTTTTATAGTGGCTTAGCACATGTGTAAAACACTTACTCTAATGACATTTGGTGTAAAATTTATGAAGATCCTAATGGCTAATGAAATAAGTGTTTTTTTCTGTAAATCTCCTACAGTATCATGCTAGTTAGATAATTGCTTGTAATTGGAGGTTGCCTAAGAGCTTTTCATTGTACAGAGATTCTGTGGCCCTTGAGGCTTATCAGATACACGAAAATTTGTGAGGCCTGATATCTGTTTATGAATACTTTTAAAAAATACAGCTTGTTGCAAAGTAATGCTTGCTATCTAGTGAGACGGCATAGATCCTTCAGAAACTGGATTCAATTACTGAGGGTAAAATAAAAAGCAAAGAAAACAAAAGCAAGGAAAATAGTGACTTTCATAGGTATTTGCTATTGGGTGAAATCCTCACCCTGTATTGTCACTAGTCTTTAATGAAGCTGGCACATGCCTGCAGTATCTGAATTCTTTTCAATATATCCTGATGGTGTTTGGAGCATATTTGAGTCCACAGATGCCTCTTGGATAATCTGTTTTTCCAGCAAGAGGGAAGACACTGGCAAATACTAAGACAAACCAGATCCAGGACCAGATGCGGTTATATATCACACTGCTCAAAATTGTCATTTGTTTATAATGATTTCCTCAAGCTGAAGCAGTCTCTAGTGCACAGAGCTTTTCAGTTGTTTGGTTTCTCAGTGGATGGAAGAGGAAAAATTAAGGAGAGTCATAGACTGCTGAGACTGTTGTCTTTTCATTTTTAAAGTATTAACTTTGAACCACAGTGTCCATAGCACAAATACATTAACATGTTTTTAGTCTCTTCCACTCCTCTGAAAAATAAGATACAAAACCTGGGACTTGGATTATAGACTGTGATGCCTTAGATCCAAATTTTCTTTTAAAAAAAGAATAAGAAGTAGGAAGTGAGTAGGTTGATTGGCAAAATTCAGTTTACAAAAGGCCAGACCATTTCACTTTTTTTCCCAGCTGCATCATCCAGAGTCTGGCTGTACAAAACAATATTTTGTGTGTCCTAATCTGGCTGCTAAGTATATATGATAGAACTTCTTTTTGCAGCATCTCGAAGGAGATGCCATGAGAAATAAATAGTGAAGTACTTGGAGGTAGCCAGATGGAAGACAAAGGTAAAATATGAAATACAAAGACACCTCAGATTTTGTTTTTTAGCCATGTATCAAATAGCAAAATTCCCTATATATAAATTTTTCCTTTTCTCCTCCCCTCAAACCACTACAAGGTTTTGGAAGAGGAAGGATTGCTCTGTCCCAGACAAATGTCTTGAGAAGCTTGGAACAGGAAGAGCCATTTGATCTTTCCCAGAAAAGCCAAGGGAAGGGAATCTCCTTTCATTCTGATGGCGAGAGTGCCAAGGGAAGCTCATGCCAGGAAGAAGAGGAAGACAACTGCTATGAGGCAGAGCGGTACAGCCCTGCCACGTACCATCATGATGACAACAAGCTGTACATGGCTCAAGATCTCTCTGGCAAACCTGAGTGCATGATGAAGGACTTCAGAGAGTCCTACTGCAATGAGAAGGAAGAGGTGTTAAGTGAGGGAGGACTGGGGAAGAGAACAGGAAATTCAGACAAAGAGGAGAGACATGGAGAGGGAGAGCTTGCAAACAACAAAGAACATCTCAGCTTCAGATCCTTTGAAAAGGCCAGACTTGGTCACTCTCTCTCTGATTACTTGTATTTCAAGCACAGGAACAAGAGTTTGAAAGAATTGCTGGAAAGAAAAATGGAAAAACAAACAATGCTTATAGGCATTTAAAATGGACATTTTAAAACAGCTGGAAAATGGTAATCAGATAGATTTTAACATGAATTGTAAGCTACCAAAGCCTGGAAGTCTGTAGTAGTATTTAGAAATAAACAAGCCAAATTATTAAAAATAATTTAGGGTAAAACACATACATTACAAGAATAAAGCAGCTCGAGGTCACCAAGAAATGCAATAGATAATGAAAAGTAACACTTTTATATTTATCCATTTGATGTTTAACAGACAATGGGTTGGGTACAGAAGTTTACTTCCTATTATATGGGGATAGATACTTACATGCAACTTTCTACTTAGCAGAAAGCAACGTACTTTAGCATTGATTTATTATCTGACTAAATATATATGAACACTTCTAACCATATGCCTCAAAAATATCTGAAAATACAAAGTATTTCACATTATAAGCCAGAGTACTATTAAATACAACGTACATGAAAATGCTCTCAAAATTCAGAACTAACACTGTCCAAATGCTTTGATTTACAGAAGTGATTCTTAGTTCAACTACTTACAATGAGAAATGGGAAACAAATTAAGAAGATATACTAATGTCTTGGGAGGCAGTATTGGACAGTTCTGTAAGGCTTTGGAAGGACTGGAGTTTATTACAAAAGCTAGTCCTCTGGTGCAAGGAATGTTCATACTCTGCTGTGTTTCAGCCAGTATGGGAGTATTCAGAAATTCTTGAAGTGAAATCGCATAGATTGTGTTGACATTTTGTTCTATTGCCTGCTTAGACCAACGCATTTACTGGGCAGCATCAGCATGCAGCATTCGCAATCTTGCCATAGTTACACATAGCACAGTATGAGTCATTTAATTGAAAAGATTGTGCTGCTTCACCATTTATCTCTTCAGTTTATCATGATTTATAAGAAAAATTTTGAAATACACTGATCTGATCAATTTTTGTTTCAGAAGGTAAAAATCACCCTTACGAAACAAGCAGTAGCTCACAGAGGAAAACCTTCCTCTTATTGGAGTCAGAAATTCTCTCTTATGAAAAACATCTTGAGCAGTAAGCTGCAGGCCTTTCAGACCAGTTTCACTCATGCTGTTTTTACAGAGTCAAACCCAGCTTTTCCTCCTCTGATTCCCATACAATTATAAGTTTATAACAAACATGGGAAAAGAATATCCCATTAAACTTTTCATTAATCGCATGAATACTTTGAACAGCATATTAGTTCCTGCATCTTCAAGAAAGATGAAAAGCAGCCCTGCACCCTCCCATTGCTTAACCTTAAATAAAAATTTAATTAGCCATAAATTTTCTCCTATGTCCTTCGGACATCCCAGCTCAAAAGGTTAAAATCCATATACATGGTACATCTCTTACAAATATTGCTATCTTCTTCACATACCTGCCAAGTTCTTGATTTGAAATACATTGCAATCATGGTCTCTATATAACAAGTTATAATTAAATATAGTCATTGACCTATGGCTTGCTAAGACAAGTCATGTAGCTGCAGCTCTCTGCCCCTATAGGAAAACACGCTCCTTTCAAATTAATCCTCACGCCTACCAGCGAATCAGAATTCACAGGGCAAAGTCCTTATTCCATATATAAAACTGGATTTGTGTAGCCCAAGGCTGCAGATGATATTTTCCTTTTTCAAGGCTCAAACATGGCATAACACATGCAGAAATTCATGCAGAAAGTGCTGTTGATAAAAGAAAGAGTAACATCGAGGTGACTCTTCTAAATTAACTCTGTGTCTGATGCGCATATTTTTCAAAATAAAAATGTTATGTCAAATTGAACTGGAAGATAGGTCACTTTAAACCTGAAATTTAAGAAGTCTTTGAAAGTGAGGTATATTTTAGAGGTACATAGTCATGTTTCTTCAGGGATGAACTGTTCTATCATAAACATTCCTCTTCCTTGCTTTGGCTGTTAGATGATGCCTATTGAAAAAGGAGCCATCATTCTTTCAAGGAAGACATTGCGGTCAAGAAAAAAAATTAGAAAATTTTTAGAATAATGAGTGTAACTGTATTCTTTTTTAGACTATAGGGGAAATGATCAGGTAGAAATTCAGCATGGTCTAGTAGACGGTCCCTCAGAAATGGGAGCAACTCCTTCAGTTAACTTCTTGGCACTAGCTTGTCTCTGCCAGACAAAAGCTCCCATTTGAGCATGTATACAGCCAAGAGCTGAGAGTCACTAACTCTTAGAATTGTCTCCCTCTTGGTGGTGTAGTTTCCAGCTGTGCATGGTTCAAGATCAGTCCACTCCACCTTTCCAGATATATTAGTTCCCCTGATAAGAAGAACAAGCAAGGAATCAGGAATCTCTTCACAGTTTCTAGAAAGGTGATCATGCAGGTGAGTGGAATTTAGCAAGTCTTTCACTCCTGTGGTGTGTAAAGCAAGAAGGCACACAGCCCTTTCATTGCAAAGTTTGTCTATTCATTGGAGAATGCTATGGGACAGCTAGACAATCCTTATCAAGAAAGAAACAAAGTACATATTATTATTGATATTATGTATCAATTGCAGTCCAGACAAATGCAGCAATGGAGATATTTTCAGCAGAGTTCAGCTCCCAACTGCTAATATCAAAGGATATATTCTGTCTGGGCTTCAGCAAAGCCTTTGATACTGTCTCCCATGGCATTCTCCTGGAAAAGCTGGCAGCTCATGGCTTGGGCAGATGAACTCTTCACTTGGGTAAAAACCTGACTGTTGGCCAGGCCCAGAGAGTGGTGGGTAATGGAGTTAACTGCAGTTGGCAGACAGTCACCAATGGTGTTCCCCAGGGGTCAGTACAGGGCCTAGCCCTTACTAATATCTTTATTAATCATCTGGATGAGGGGATGGAGAGCCCCTTCAGTCAGTTTGCAGATGACACGAAGCTGAGTGGGAGCGTTGTTCTGCTGGAGGGCAGGCAGGCTCTGCAGAGGGATCTGGACAGGCTGGGTCAGTGAGACAGGGCCAGTGGTGTGAGGTTCAACAAGGCCACGTGCTGGGTCCTGCCCTTGGGTCACAACAACCCCAGGCAGTGCCACAGGCTGGGGCAGAGTGGCTGGAAAGCTGCCCATGGGAAAAGGACCTGGGGGAGCCGGTGACAGCAGCTGAACATGAGCCAGGGTGTGCCCAGGTGGCCAAGAAGGCCAATGGCATCCTGGCCTGGATCAGCAATGGTGTGGCCAGCAGGAGCAGGCAGGGATTGTCCCCCTGTACTCGGCACTGGTGAGGCCACACCTGAAACCCTGTGTTCAGTTTTGCGCCCCTCACACCAAGAAGGACATTGAGATGCTGGAGCATGTCCAGAGAAGGGCAACAAGCCAGACACCATCCTTAGAGGTGTTCAAGCAATGACTGGATGTGGCACTTAGTGCCATGGTCTAGTTGACCAGGTGGTGCTTAGTCAAAGGTTGGACTTAATGATTTTAGAGGTCTTTTCTTACCCAAATGCTTCTGTGAGTATGTGATTCTGCAACTGCAAAAACTATGTCTACTGGAAGCATGCAGCCCAGAGTTTCCTTACAGACTTTGTAAGAGAACATGCCAGATGTGTCCTTAGGAAAGGAAATCACTGCAGACAGTTCTGGGTTGTCTAAATGGTTAATCCAAACTCCTTCAATCACACTCACTGCAGTCAATTTACCCACTTCTACAGTTGCAGTTCTCACTGGAGCAGAAGCACCTGACAACCATATAGAGACAGATGGAAAGGAGTCCCAGAATGGCAATACTACTTGCAAGTAGTTCCTAACGTGAATCCCTTTTCACTGCATTTTTCTAGAAAGCAAAATATTTCTTCACAATAAGACTTTGAGATTCTGCCCAGTCACAAAGTCACACTAAGCTAATTTACAAACACACACATCTAATTCATGTTAGAATAGTAAAAAACTCATCTAAAATTGTAAATAATCAATAAAAGAAATAACAAACAAAATTATTACTGAGGTAAGCAGACAGTGCCAAGTGACCCAAGCAAACTGGTTAGGATTTGACCGTCCTCCCTACTGTAGAACATAATGCAAATGGGTCTAAGACACTTGTTACAAAGAGGCCTCAAGGGACAAATTAAAAGTGAAATAACAGCCTTCATTGTGAAGCACCTTGCTTTTCAAACATAAGTTATTTTCACACTATTTACATTGGCACCGCTTTGGGAACAGACAGTAACAGCCTTTGCTTTTTAATAGCTTTGAAAATGCTTTATAGAAATTTGCTGTCATAATGAAGCTATTTCCCATTTGTAATTTTCAAGGGATTAGCTTCCTTATTTTGCCTTGTGTAGAGGCTCAGAAGTCCAGTAGAGACATTGGCTGTGTCCTGGACATTGGGGGATATATTTTCTTCTTTTTCTCATTCCTAATGTGAGTTTATCTATTTTACCTTCTAGTTATGTTGTGGAAAAAAAGTATTTATCTTACTATTATTCTCTGTTATTTGGGTCTTCAGTTTATGGGGACAGATGAAACTAAAGCCCAGTCTCCACCACCTCTATATAAAAGCACATCTATACAATTTCCCCGCACCGTTTATGCAGCCTTGTTTCATCCTTTCGGAGAGCATTACAGCAAATAAGAGTGACTACAAACTTGTACAGCTGAGATGCTTCCAGAAGTCATGCTGAGGAAAGGTGAATTTGCCCTACCATATCGAGTCTGGGCAAGTGAAGGCATGTGATTTGTTAAGTCAGAGGCTTTTCTGATGTTAAGGGAGAGCTCTGCAAGACGCTTTGGAGTACAGAGTAGAAGGAGGAAAAGCCAAAAGCTAGGCTAATAAAGTTTAAGGGTGAAGATAAAAAACATAATTACAGGGAAAGCAAAGTTGTACGTGACCTTGGAACAAGGTGTTTTCAGTCTGGCCACAAGGACTCAGCCATCTCTTTGTGAAACTGAGTTTTCCTGGCTGCCAGACAGCCTTCATTCTGTGACAGCAAAGACAGGTGCTCTGTGTTCAGAAGCTCAAAGGGTAAAATACTTTATGATAATACCACAACTAAAGTTTATCCCGTGCTGTTTCCTGTAAAACAACTTACTGGAAAGACCAAGTAATGCTACTGCAACACACCTTTTTACAACTCTGTTTGTCTACTACCTATTCTTTGATTTCTCTCTTCATATGGTGCTGCTGGACTCTGCTGTTTTGAGTGTACAGTTAAGAAGTAATATAAGTACCGTATTTATTATTCCTAGAAGTTTTAATAATTATTAACAGTTTTGAAAATGTCATGTCTGCTTAGCTGAACAAGATGTAACAGAGCTAACATTTTGTACTCCTAACAGATTCTGCAAATATGTTGCATATTTATTTCACGTAGAACATCAAGTTCCTATTTAAAGCCACAGCTTATGAAGTGAACCAACTATATGTGAATCTTTAGTTTCTGGCTTTCTGTCTCGATAGTAAAAGCATGTATGATGTATTGTATTAATTTAAGCAAATAAATATGTACTGGAGAAGCTGCTGTACTTTGTATTGAAATGGATATGGAGTTCTTGGCATTCTAGGCATTTTATGTGGCACATGCATGGGTTTGGTCTGACAAGTTCATTCTTCACTGAGCACCACTGAAGAGTGCTTCTTGTAAAGGGAAGGCTAAATCAGTGATGGAGGACTAGCTACAAGTAAAGAGCAGAAGAGCTGCCAGGTCCTCTAAGGCAGAGAGATCCTTTACTACTACAGACTACACGGAGGACATAAAAACGCTCTGGGGTGATTATGGTGTTTGTCATCTTGGCTCCAGACAAGCTAAAAGAGGAAGATCTTTTTTTCAGAGATTTTTCAAAGAACTGCATCATGTAAAAAGAGAGGAAAAAACAACCAAATGTATTGTAAGATTGAAGTTAAGAAAATAGAAATACCATTATAGCTGAAGGAATAAGCAGAAGACTGAAGTAAGAGATTTAATGTTACTTTTTCTAAAGGAAAGGATCAATTTAAGTACTAATTAACCTCTTGAATTTGATTGTTTTAATGAGATCTTGATTGAATTGACATCATCAGACTTCACAGAGAGCATTTCAAACTTTTTGAGCATACAGAAAGCAACTGGAATGTTTGCTACAAGATAACTCAAGTAATAACAAAGATAGATATTCTGTTTCTAATTCTCAGAGGTATATGCCTTAAAAAGTGGAAGAAGGCTTATGCAAACACTAGAAATACACGCTGGAGGCTAAAAAAACCAGAACTAAGCCTTCATTTTCTTCCTCATTTTCTTTTGTTTTCCCTCGTGCTTTGATGGTAGGTAACAACTACTACTAGGATTACAGGCTACTTCTACCTGAGGAGGATGAGCATATGTTGGAGAGTGACCTAGTTCATTCCCATGTGACTCAGTATCAGCGAATCTCGAAGCTTCTCCTTTGTCAGTCACAAAAATATGAATTAGAAAAATATGTTTGGTATTTTTCACAAACTTCCTCTTCAGCCTAGTTCTAAACAGAGCCATGTTCACTTAAGTTTTCACTTATATTTTCAACCTATCAGAAATTACGTAGAAGAGAAGGAGAGCCTCTCATATGCTCCCCAGGGGGCATTTCTGTGACGGTAGTGACATGTTGAAAGGCCTGGAGTATCTAAAGGTATGGAGACAGCCAAATTAATATACAACCTCTTACCAAATTTGTCCCATTAATACACTCTTAGGCTCATGTACTATGATGCAGCTAAATGTATTTTCTCACTGGTTCATAAAGCGAAAATCTGATCTGAAAACATGTTCAGGACATCAGTAATTTCAGCATTTGCAAATGATGAAACACACTGCTAATGCTGCTTCTATATACTATAATGCATGATATGATGGTGTATGCTATATGATGGATCATATAGCATAAATTTCCCTAATGATCACCTGTAATGAAAGAACAGCTGAACGGAGAACAGACACGTTATGAATGTCTTTTAGTGTCCTATCATTGTGATTACCCTCTCTGAAAAAATACTTTACCTCTATCCCATCACAGAAATGATTTAATATGGGTGAAGCCAGACTTTCCCTTTACTGAATTATTTTGTGTACTGACATATTTCTTGTAGTGGGAACATTTCAATCTAAAGACCTCTTTCAATTTACATCAGTAGAGAATGTTAGCTTGTGCTTTTGGAGTTGGAATTCTCGGTATAGCACTTTTTTCATTACTTAAATACCCTTACACTTCTGAATGGAAAATCACTGAGGAATAAATTATGCTCAAGACACTAATTAGCCACCTAAAACACGGGTTGCAGTAAAACTGACAGTGATGGGGTTGTGTGAAAACTAGAAAGGTATTTCTACCTTGTGGAGAGCTCTTATGAAATTAATGGAGATAGGAACTGTCTAAAAATATCAGAGAAAGTGTCACATAAATGTCTCTTAAAGAAATACAGTTATACAAGATAAGTGGCATATAAAAACCAGAAAAAATTTATCAATACAGAGTGTGATGTTGCAAGAGAATTCTGCAAGTTGTTTTATGCTTTACAGAATTTCTACTACAAATTATAGGACTTTTCTAGAAACACTGAATTGTGATCTTTTCTATTTGTTTCAAAGACCAAGATGATTTTTCAAAATCAGTTTCTAAAGTTAGCCAGCAACATAAATATAATGACAACTGACAACAGTGGTGCAGTCTTGCTGTGAATAAAGTTAAATTGAAACAGTATTGTGCCTAGTACAATCTATCCTGGAGGCTTGTGAAAGCAGCACCAAGATCAGACAGGTCCAAAATTATAGAGGTCTGATACACATGCATGCAGACACTGCCTGGAAGCTGACAAGGAAATATGATCTTACTTAGGTGGAAAGCATTAAAAGCCATTCCCTAATGAGAGTTTTTATTAAACCTATTACATAGCAAGTTCTAAAAGGATTGTATGAGGCAGACTTCACATGAACAGTCAAGACTAGACACCAGCAAAACTAACTCCACTGAAATATTTCCTGCAGAAACGTCTGGGGTTGCTCACGACCACAGTGGCTCACACATGTTTGTTACCAGCGCTCTGTGGGAGGAACCACCCCCAGCCAGCTGGCAGAATGGATCCTGAGGGAGGGTTGTGCAAACGTCACCCTTTACACTGCAGCTAGTTCATTTAAAATATATTATCCCCAGGTTAAGCAAACCTGCCTAATTTCACTCTGAAGGGGATGAGGCATGCTTGCGCAGCCTGTTCAACCCACTCTTTTGTAACACGCAGCTGTGAGACAGAGATATTTTAAACAGTTGGACCCATTTCATTAATGAACATCTGACAAGGACATGCACTAACATTCCTGATTTCAGCTGTGACATCAGTAGTCTTCTTACCTGACATGTACTAGCAGATCCAATACGTATACAGCATGAAACCACGCCACTACTTATTCCTGTTGGACAATGCAGAGCCTTTGAATTTCTATTGTGCTGGTAGTCTCTCTTTGGGATATTACAAAGAGAGTTTGTAATAGAGGGTTAAACTTTCAGATTTACAGTCAAACTTACAGATACTTTGACCTATTCCCTCAGTTTCTAACAATCCCATACCTACAGATTTATTTTATCCTAGGGCTTTAATTGTGAATTCTCAGGCTTTCATGTAGAGCCAATTTTTGTGTAGATCCTACTATGCATATAGAGGAGAGTGAATGATTAATTGCATGTGTTTTTGAGAGATAGTGGCAAAATAGCAAAATATATTTTCTTATTTTTCTGCTCTTTTTAAATTTCGTATTTAAAAAAAAAGTTTATTCTCTTTTCATTTTACTTGTTCTCAATAACTCCTTAGGACCCTAGTGCTTAGACCACCAATCACCTTTGTACAGGGGGTTCTAAATGGTCAGGACGATCTCTAAGAACACTGCTGCAGAGCCATTTCTGTCTTTTCCTTATTAAAAACTTGAAAGAGAACAGCCCAGTGTGATGGATCAGCAGACAGAATGACCTGCACAGGTGCATTTAGCATTTTCAAGAGACAATATTGTGAGTGCAGTACAACAGTCCTTGCTTCTAAGCAAAATGAAGATTTAATCAATTTTAGATTAAATTTAATCAGTTTAAGATTAATTTTAAAAAACTGTTAAAGGGTTTGCACTTTTCAGATTACATAGTGAGTATGTGAGTAAGAGCACACAGTCAAAATATACAGATTTGCACAGAGTGGTCAAAATTATTAATCTCACTTTTATTTTTAGATCTCATGAATTAACAGTCTAGTCAGCCAGAGTATCTTTATCATACATCAATTTCCATATGTGAAATTTTTGAGACACAAATGAAAAAAAATCCTTTTGGATTGACAGCAGCCATAAAATCCTGCAATCAGATTATGAAGAATGGTCTCATCCTGTTCCTATCATCCCAAAGCAACAGCATTATAATGCAACACAGCCAGAAAATCTACACTTGCTCTCGCATATGTGTGGGTTTGTTGTACAGTTAGATATTTGTTTGCCAAAAATTATCTGCCACCTTCTCTCTTCTGCAGCTCAAGCACCTCAATTACAGTGTTATCTAAAGGAAAGGAGCAATTGCTTGTGCATCAGAAAATTTCCCCATTTTGATTTTTTGTTTTCAAGCATCTTCAACTTTTCACCTTAAAATCTCATCCCAAGTAGTCATGAGTCATGCAAAAAGAGTTAGAGGAACAGGGAAAGACAGCATGATAATTTTGGTGGGCTACTTGATTAATAAAATAGATAATCTTACCAATATTAAATGCCTACCAAACTGTATAGTAAACATCCCTAAAATTTCTTTTGTTCTAGAGCTGGTTTATACTGTTAACATGAAGACAAGGCCTAGTTAGCCAGCAAGTAGAAAGCTGTCCTACACTGTTCAAATCTGAAGGCCCTCCAAAACCATTTAATTAAATAAAGACTTAATCTGCACTTTTTCTTTGCTATATTGTACTTTTCCAGTTCTGACCCTCCTGCCCCTTTCTGATTCAGTTACACAGGAGGATGCCTGGAGGCAAGGCCATCAGAAGAACCGTATCTCCCTTGCCCTGTTGCCCTATCCTCTCCAGCCAAGCAGTCTCCTGCATTTTATGAGCTAGTTACAGAGCAAAACCTTTTCATCTTGGTCTGGTGGGGTATAAGCCACTGCAGTTGGGTTTGTGGGAGAGACGTGAGGCTTTTCCCCACTATGACACAGGGTCACAAGCTTCAGACCCTGAGGCTCCCAGGGAGAAAGTGGTCAGGGTTGCCCTGTGGCACACAGTGAAATTGGGATCTGCCCTGCTCTAGGGAAAAGAAGGATTGAAAAGGTGCACAAAAGAGAACTGCATCTGTACGTCATGACTACCATGAGTCAGCACTTATAATTTCTCCCATAAAGCTCAGTCTGAGTGGATGCAAGGGGTAGGGTCTTGACTAGACTTGCTCTGTACAGTGGCTGGAGCTATTTTAGGAAAGGTGCCTTTCAGGATGGCATGAATACACTCAAGAGCAGTCAATTATGTTGAAAACCAGCCTCATAGCTCAATCAGGGGAGAAAAATGTAGTCATAACTGAGACACAGCTGTGTATTTCACTTCATCTAGCTCCTCCTTTCACTTAGCTCTACCTCCATTTTCTCAGGTTCTTCACCACTGCAGGCTACAAGCCATTCTCATAACACCTTCAGCAACCATCTGACAAGGATCCAGTCCTTGTGCTCCTCTTCTCATTTTGCTGTTATGGGTTTCTAACATCTGTAAAGCAAATATGCCAAACCCTCAGCTTTAGCTCCAAGCTCTGGGGAAACGCCACTTCTTCCCTTCACCCCTCCTAAGCGCCTCTCTCTCTCTTGCTGCTCCCTCAGCAAGGTGACTGACCAATCTCCCTCACTGAGTGTGTGAGCTCTCTTGGTTTCCATGCTGATGGAGACATTTGAACCAATTTCTTGTCCATCTCCTCACACCTTTATTTCTGCTTGCCTTTGTGTGTTTGACTTTACAATCTGAATAATGTCCTTTTTGGGTATACATTTAGTTGTTATGGAGCTCTCTTTTGTGAGAGGGGGAATAGCATCACTTGCCTCAAGTGCTATCAGCTGTCTTTTCTAGCAATCTTTTTTCCCCTTCTGTTCTATCTTCCTTTTGCTTATTCTTTCCTCTAGGCAGCTGCTACTGGCACATCCTCTTGACAAGTGGGAAGCCGTAGGCGGTTATGTTAGTCAGACTGTAAGACCAAATATAGAGCAAAACTGCATGCTGTTCCAAAGCATGTTAAGGTTCACTGTGTGAGAAAGTAAGAGTAGCTTCATATTTGTGGTGGATGGGATTGCACTCTCCATGTCTAAATGCAAATTTTAACTCTCTTATCTTCAGCCATTCTATTAATGTTGCTTTTTAAAGGGTAAATTTTAATACCACAATCTATGGCAGAGTTGAATTGACTTTCAGAACTGACTATTGCTTTACCACAAGCCAAGCGTAACACATGTGAGAGTAAAGAGGACTTCATGGGGACAGTTCAGCATACTTGAACAGCACCTCAGGTCTGCCTCCTGTCTTTAATGGGCAGCAGATCGGGCCTGATAGCCAGAGCAGTGGTCACCTTACCCAATGGCAATGATGATACCAACTTGAGCTGTTTGTCCCTAGGCAAGGCACGCAGGCAGAACTTACAGGACAACATAGTCCACTCCACAGCTCAGATGGAAAACAGCTTTAGCTCTCAGTTGAGGCTGCTGTCTGCAGCTTACATTTTCAGCCCATTACTGAGGAAGGGATGTACCTAAAACAGGTGCCAGTAGACCTTTCAACTTTGAATGCCTGACCAGCTGCCAGTTGTGTATTTACAATAGAAGATAAAATAGGGTTTCTGACAGCCAAACTTCCTTTGCTCTCTCTTCGTTGTCCCATGGCTGAGCAGACTCTGATCTGAAAATGCTCCTGGGCTGGTGTCTGACGAGACAGCATTACCCTGGTAAAGTGTAAAACCTGACCCAGTTTGACTTGGCTGTTCAATTTTTAATGGCACACAGCCAACTTGCTACCAGTTGGGCTATTCATGCTGCAATAGGAAGCAATCTTCCTGACATGCAAACTTCCTTCTTCTTCTGCCTGAGCAGCAGTGCAGTCAAAGATGCTGAGCTAAAGAACAATTTAACCCTATAAAATACGGGTCTTGATCCAAGGCTTTGCTTCAGCTTTATTCTGCTAGCCAGCAGAAAAAACTATCATTACCCATGGCAAACTGGAAAAGACAAAAATGAGTTCTTGCAATAGAGAATACTGTTACAGCTCCTAGAGAAGCACTTACTCCATATTCAAATGTGAATCTGTGACCTGCAAATCCCTGGGAAAAGTTGGACCATGAAAGGTGGTAAACAAAACAGGAATTCAAGGTGCTACTGCAGAGTTTGATTACATTTGTCTTGCTGGCTAGGAATACTGACCTAGTAGGAAGGGCTTCATCACTTATTGGTTAAATAGGTTATATGAGATCACTTTCTTTCTCTTCTTTTCTGTCCTCATGGGAACTCCTAATCCTATTAAAGAAAAGTCTGCAATAGGTTTCACAAATGGGTTTCACTAGTCTTGTCACTTGAGCCGATAGACAATACTCTTCCTGGAGGACAGCAAGTTAGAAGGAGTATCTGTTCCATCTAAGAACATCAAGACATCAATATAAGCCATGTGTTTGAATAAGGCTCTCCTTAGGTCCTTATCTAAAGGGGAAGGAGAAGCTTGGAACAGCCATAGGAAAGAAATGGGAAGCCTTTATTTTAGCCTCGAGCTGAAACAATAAAACCTGTTACAGCCTATACCCTAAGGCTTATAGTTTTTACTGTTCAATTAAACAACTGGAAATTAAAGTCATTGATAAGAAAGACTTTAAGAAAATTAGAATGATTTGAAGTTTGTAATATCCAACTCTAGGCTCTGTAGTGTACTCTCTGTTTGCCTAAGCCAGAGAGATAAGAAATCCACAACAGGAATAAAGTAAGAGTATTCATAGAAGAATATAATACTTTTGGCAGAATAACTTTCCCTCCAAGCTGCTTCATCATTGTGAATGTGGCATTTTTGAGTCAAGACTCCATGAGAATTTTTTACCTCTTGCAAATCATTTCCACTGTTTCCACCAGTTTCCTAGAAGACTGAGAGGTGAATTAAGGCAAGGGACATTCTCACAGAGTTGCAGAGTAGGATGTGGGTCCACACTGGCTTAAAACAGCCCAGGCCAGCACCCCAGGAATGAAGACTGTGTTAGCCAATCCCCTCAGTCAGTTTGCAGATGATACCAAGCTGGGTAGGAGTGTTGCCCTGCTGGAGGGCAGGCAGGCTCTGCTGAGGGATCTGGACAGGCTGGATCAATGGGCCAAGGCCAGTGGTGAGAGGTTCAACAAGGCCACGTGCTGGGTCCTGCCCTTGGGTCACAACAACCCCAGGCAGTGCCACAGGCTGGGGCAGAGTGGCTGGAGAGCTGCCCATGGGAAAAGGACCTGGGGGTGCTGGTGACAGCAGCTGAACATGAGCCAGGGTGTGCCCAGGTGGCCAAGAAGGCCAATGGCATCCTGGCCTGTATCAGCAATAGTGTGGCCAGCAGAAGCAGGGCAGGGATTGTCCCCCTGTACTGGGCACTGGTGAGGCCACACCTCAAATCCTGTGCTCAGTTTTGGGACCTTCATGACAAGGAAAACATTGAGATGATGGAGCATGTCCAGAGAAGGGTAACAAAGCTGTTGAGAGGTCTGGAGCACAAGTCCTGTAAAGAGTGGTTGAGGGAGCTGGAGCTGCTTAGACTAGAGAAAAGAAGGCTCTGGAGAACATTACTACTCTCTCAACTAGCTGAAAGGAGGTTGTAGACAGATGGAGACTGGCTTCTTCTTCCAAATAACAGAACAAGAGAAGCAATACTCAGGTTGCTTCAGGGAAGGTTTAAATTGGATATTACGAAAAATTTATTCACAGAAAGGGTTGTCAAGTATCGACTAGTCTGCACAGGAAGTGTTTGAGTCACTACCCCAAAAGGTGTTGAAAAGGTATGTAGACATAGTAGTGAGGGACATGTTTTAGTGGGGGACTTGGCAGTGTTATGACTCAATGCTCTTAAAGATCTTTTCCAATATATATTCTATGATTCTGTGCCTTTCCGGAGGTGTGCTTGACATCACTGGGGAGCGCTGCAGGGAGAGAAAGATACAGTGACGTGTTCTGCTATTTATGTCAATGCACAGTATGCACAGAGAAAAAAAAAGCAAGTTTCATTCAGATCTTTGAATTGCCTACTTTTTTTCTGCCTAGGATAAATACTCACTTGTAACTGTGTAAAAAAAACTGAGGAGGAAAGTTTGAAAAACCAGCGGATTTTAGAAAAGCAGTAGCTTTGAATCAAATATCAAGTACCCTGAGGTGTATATATCTGCTTTCAGCCAAGAGTCTTTACATAAAACATGTTAAATCTGGAAAGTTTGCTATTTGGGGTGTGTGTTGCTCTGTGTTTACAAAGAAAGTACACAAAATTCTCTCTCTTTGAATACAGAAGGGACAAGCAACAGGAGGCAGTTTCTTTGTTCAGAAAATCAAATCTGTTTTAAGCCAGCATTCTGTCCAAAATTAGAACTTTCTCTCCCACTCTGGATGTTTTCCAGGACCATCCATGCTGCTGGTACTTCCTTGGCTGGTTCTGGCTCTTTTTTGACAGCATTTTTGTTAGGTTCATGTCACACTCACACATATGTACCCATATGATCTGTTCTCAACCAATGATCTGTGTTTGCAGAATGTTCCAAAGAAAGCTTTTCGACTGGTACAAACCAGGCCTTCCTTAGAACCTTGCTGGTCTGTGACTTGGATAGCAGTTTCTACTGTTTCATCTCTTACTAAACAATAAAGGTATCTGATAATTCTCTTACTGAGATTTATATGAGAGTCTACTAGCCATCTATACTGAGGTTTGAGAACCACCAATATGTCAAATTATGAACCCTGACAGTTACTAGCATCTTTTACCCTAGAAGTGTTGTATTTGTTAAAATAAAGCAGATTTATGTACGCAGGAGTTCAGCTGGCAGGTTTGGTATTGAGAAGATGAATATGAACTACATACAAGTATGCATGTAAAGAGGAGCATTCTTACAGATTTAGGTAATTAAGTGCTACAGTACTGTGAATAAGACTTGATTAAATTTCCTTTGAATATGAATTAAACTAGATAAAAATTCGATTCTTAGAAACAGTACACAACAAAGTTAAATGCAGCTTACCTTAGGTACTTAAAAATTGATTTTATTTCACATCTTCGAGCGTCATCTTTTACATCTAAACGTCCCTGACTCCTTCTGTGAAATGAAATATATCTGTTCAGTGTAACATTAACATATACTGACATGCTTGAAGCAGTACGGAATAAACATTCAGCATTGTCCTGAAAAATTGCTCCAGCTGATGACACAAAAACCAGAAGGTATAACAATGCGACCCCTCTGCCAAAATTGCTCTTAGCAGCAGTGGCTGTTAGCCGAGAGTCAGAAACACTCCAATTTAGTAAATGCTTGGCTGCTTGGAAGTGTGGCATATCCCAAGCTAGCCCAGTTTAGGAGTCAAATAGGAGAGTTAGTTAATTCATCCGTGGGAAAGGGGCATGAGCAAGCTGGTGTGCTGATCCTAAAGCCAGCTGAAATCGTTAGTGTAACTGAAGAGTAATATGAAACATTGCTTTAGAAAAGTGCTTTATGAGCTCAGGCTTTTCTAGGATTCCTCTTCAGCAAATGGATGGCAATAATTGTCTTAGCCTGCAAATCTGCTCTCCCTGTTCCTGTGATTCATCCTCAGAGAAAACAGACACACACATCACTTTCTTTGGTGGTTGTGCAAGGAGACTCTTCCTAGAGAACACCCAACTTACCTGGATAAAAGTCTGTAGCAAATATACCGACTTCTTGTCCACAAAATGTTTCAGTATAGTGCAAATCTATTTGCACGACACTGAAACATTACACTACAAATAAAGAGATACTGATGTTTCTATTAGGTCCCAGAAACGCCTACAAGCACAACTTATGTTACTTATGTAATATAATTTAATGACATCAATTAATAATTTTTTTTTCAGAATAGATTCCAAAATGCAGTCTGAAGCTTTTCTGAATTAAAACCCTTTGTGACTGCAGAAATTTTCACTGAAGCCAGTATAACTTTGCAGGAGAGAAGTACGTTGATTTGAAGGAACTTTTTCGGATAGAAGTTACTCAGAAAGTGATTTTCAAACGTAGCTACTCCTGACCTTATAAAAACTTCAACTGTTTTCTAAAACTTGAAAGCTATGATGGTTACACGTACAGTACTGTGTTCCTTTGACTTTTCCCCTTCCTTTAAAATGTAAACCCATGACAGATCCTTCTATTTGTTTATCTTTCACAGCACAGAGCCATACACATTTCTTGTCCCATACAAATGATTAATAATGTCATGACTTTTTAGCCACTGACTATGAAGAAAGACTTTGCTTCTTACCCTCAGCTTCATAATTTGGAGTCTCCCGCCCCCATCCATGACACACAGGCCTGTCATTCTCTTTCACTGTCATTTCCTTCTATTTTATCTAAGTGTTTCAGGGTTTTCCCCAGGAAATTCTTTTCTATTCATTTTTAGTGCTTTTAAGGGAGCAAACAAGATGAAAGCTTAAGGAAAAAAGAAGTTGTCTTTCTTGACATTGTAAATATAGCTGATGTTTCCCTTTTTGTAACTATGTGGGATGCAATCTGAGAACTATTAAGGTAAATAGCAATTAGTAAAGACTTCGTTTTATTGCACTGCAGACACTGCTGAAACTGAGTATGTTTCTAAATCACTTAAAAAGCTGCATGAAATCAGAGAAATAGAATAAGGGATTTCAGTGGATATATAAAACCTAACTGTTCCTTTCCAAAGCAAGTCATGTAAAACATTTAACTATTTGTTGGTTCTTAATAATACCTTTAAACCCATTAATTTAACTTAATTGCCTTTTTTATGATATAAACCAGGAATAATAATTTGATGTTAAGTTTTTCTTACATGAGAGGCTGTTAATGAAACTCTAGTAAAGGAGATAAGAGTAGTTTCCTTTTCTCTAGCTACTTTTGTGCAATAAGCAGGTGGTAAAATGTCTCTCCACATGTTTTACTGGCACCAACAGCCTTGTGCAGACAATTTACTGAACATTGTCTTCCAAAATCCCCATCTGATAAAGAAACAGCATGGTGAAAAAAAAGATAATCTTGTGGTAATCAAGAGTTCCTTCACCTTCACTCAGATCTTCCTAAAGTATGGTAATTAATCTAACAAGCGGAAAAAATTGAGATATAGGAATTCCCCTTGTTACCATGGAAACTACCAGTTGTCTGACTGAAAAGGAAAATAGATTTGTTATATTAATAACTTCACCATCTGAAGAGAACACAGATGGATTTGGAGAATCGCAGGATGAATGAGGTTGGAAGGGACCTCTGGAGGTCATCTAGTCCAACATCTTGTTCAAAATGGATCCAACTAGATCAGGTAGCTGAAGATGTCAGCTGAGTTTTGAATATCTCCCAGGGATGGAAACTCCACCATTTCTCAGGGAAATCTGTTCCAAGGCAGTGGAAATTCTGCAATGAAAACAGTTTCTTATTCCTGTGTTCTGATTTGTTCCTGTTCGTTCCAGTCCTGTCACTGTGCACTTCCATGAAGGGTTTGGCTTTGGCTCTATCAAAGCTAACTTTCAACCACTCATCGCATTCTCTGTAGTGTAGCACCAGGACTTTGGACTTGTACTTGTTAAACTCTCTGAGGCTCCTGACACCTCATTTCTACAGGCTCTTGGGAAGTTCAGCTTCCTCTCAGCATGCCCTCCAGCGTATCTGCATCCCCTGGCTTGATATCACTGGCCAGGCTTGCTGTGGGTGACCGTCCCATCATTCAAGTCATTAACAGAGACATTAAGCAGAATGGGTCTCATACTGGTTCCCTGAGGAGACATAGTGAGTAACCAGAGAGCACTCTCTGTACTCATGGTCACACAAACCCTTGGGTCCTGCAATCATGATAGTTTTTCACGTACTTGACCATCTGCATATCCAATCTCTAGCTCACCATCTTGGGTACTAAGACACTATAGGAGATCATGTAAAAAGTTTTGCCAAGTGTGGTGCATATACCTTCATTATAGGAGTCAGCAGGTCTGGGAGCAGGGATGTTTGAGCTGCTAAAGATTCATTTTGATTTATTGATTTTTGCCTGTTTCTTTTAATTTCTTTACTAGTTTTTACTCTGGTACTTATACGCAGTTAAAACTTCTGGTTTCTGTTGAACACTTGACACATTACTGTCTGAAATTTCAAAAATCATGTGAAAAGTGTAAGTGGAAGAACAGGAGC
The DNA here is from genome assembly GCA_013398955.1 of Callaeas wilsoni. Classification (NCBI taxonomy): domain Eukaryota; kingdom Metazoa; phylum Chordata; class Aves; order Passeriformes; family Callaeidae; genus Callaeas; species Callaeas wilsoni. The sequence continues at coordinate 3,324 of VWPU01013084.1, read as the reverse complement.
CTGTGAAAGGAGACCTGCACTGTCTTATGGCTCCTGCTAGTTGGCACAATATGCATATGAAATATATTTTTCAGTCAGAATGCTATTTTTCTTTACTGACCAGGTTCCCTGGCTGCCTGCAGCCTCTGAGAAGGCACTAAGTGTTCTCCTCTTCTGAAAAGAGAGAAATTTTTTTTGTACTTGCAAAGCCAAGACGTGTGATAGAAAATGTTGTTTAATCATTGCTGATAGACAACAATTTGCAAAGACACTATTCAGAAAAGAGACCTTTAATTTCAGCTAAAATGTAATAAACACTCAGTAAAGGTAAAAACCCTTACTGATTTCTAGGAATTCCATTATTTGGCCAAAATGCGGGTTAATTTTTCTTCATGGAAGACAGAATGTAGTTGGGGAAAACATTCATCAAAAAATTTAGTTTTCTGCCAAAGACAAGTTTAACCAGAAAACATTTTCAAACTATTGGCTGAGGCTAAGTGGGGCGAGCCCCTAGAATCTTGTTGAAAATTAAGTCATGTCCTTTAAAAGTAAAGATAGAACTAATGACCCTTATGTACCCTTTTTGTAATGCCCCAAGCCACTCCTAATAAAATACCTGCTTGCAAACCACTATTGAAAATTTTGTTGCAGTTATTCAAATAAATATTTCAAGTATGTGTTTGAATACCCAACATTAATATTAATAATAATAATATAGTATTAATATTGCATAACATTATTATTACATAATATTATTCTATAAAATAGAATTCTATTCTATTCTATTCTATTCTATTCTATTCTATTCTATTCTATTCTATTCTATTCTATTCCATATAATGTTGTTGTTGTTGTTGTAGTAAAAAACAGTGTGGATGGACCATTTATTTCCTTACATATCCCTATAATGAAGGAGATCAACACAGATTAACACAGATGTACAAAAGTTAACATTGTTGTATGATGTGTCCAACATTCAAGTGACCTCATGAATGGCTGATGTGCTCTAACAAATCTCCATTGCATTCTTTCTCAGGATGTTGTAATTACTTCCTTGAGCTTTGCAGCAAAATTATTAGAATTGTAGCTCCTGTGTCATCCTTGCATGACATCAGTTCTTGCAAACCCCTTATTAACACATATCTAAGTAGTTCCCATTTGAATTTGTGTAAACATTTTTTGCTACTCAGCTAAAAATCACTTAATTTTGCACCTGTCCCTTCCTCAGTTTAAATAATGTGCACATATTTCTCCTTCCTGCTATTGTTCTCCCATATAGGAAAAGTAAGAAGATCCACAGTGGGCACCTTGTAAAGGAAATTACATTAATGTATATTGGAAAACTACATTAATAATAAATGACTTAACATGGAGAAGTCAACATGTCTTGGTGTCAGTTTGCCTCTTAATTGGAAAAGGATGGCTATTTAGATTGCACAGCTGCTTTCTCTTAGGGAAACCACATTCCCTCCAATCACATGCAACAGAGAAATAATTTTAAGAGAACAAGTTCCAAACTTTGTTTTTAAAGTATTAGTACAAAGTGATTGGAATGGTTAAGCTTTTTAATTGTGGAGTCTAGAGCATCTCTAGTCACCCCTGTAGCAAATGTGAGGGAGAACATCAGTACCTCTCTGGACAAGCTGCAGATTCCACATGACACCAGCCTTCATAGTTGAGCATCCTAAATATATTGGAAAAATAACATTTCATACAAGTATAAAAGATTTTGGAGAGAGCATTAAGAACATAATTTCTTCAGTGATGAAACTTTTGTAACTATGGTGATGATGCCTTGTAGAGGCTGACCTGGAACAGAGGCTGGACAGAGTTCAAAGATAAAGGGCAGGGATTTATTGAAAGGCCTTTACAGGGTGCACCTTGGGCAGTGCAGGAGTCTCGCAGAGACTACACCCAAGATGGACGACAGTCACATGTTTTTGGGACAGATATAAGGCATATCCGAGGTTAATTGTCCAATTACAGCTTCGGGCAGTGGAGTCCCATTCTCTTAGTTTGCTCCCCCCAACTCACTTTTGTTTACATTTCTCAGGGCCTGAGACAGTGAGGTGTCCTTGATTCTCAGGCCTAGAGAGGAATTGTTGTGTCTGACCAAAATGGGAAAAGCAGTAGCTAGCACTCTATATGGAGCTCAGAGTTACACACTAAAGAATTGCAGGATTACAAACATATGAAACTATAAAAGCTAAAATCCTAAGGCATCAGTGATGTATGAAGGTCTATTTTTAGTCCTGCAGCAGAGACAAGGTGCAAGAACAGGGAACTCTGACTTTCTGATTTTGCATTTAGTGAAGATAAGTTTCAGTTTTGTTCACTGGAATGTTTGTACAGCATGTGAGCATTTTTCAGACATTTCAGGAGTTTTTCTAGTACAATATTGCTCAGGTAATACTTGACTTCTGGCTGCTGAGAACCATGGACACCAAACTCTGGGCACCAATACAAAACAGTAAAACATGTATTCAGAATAGAAAAGTCCATCATGTTTAGTACATAGTACAGATGGGACTATTTTTTATTCAGCATTTTGGTAATGTGAGTGCTGTGAATCAAGAGAAGTAAATATATTTAACCACAAAATTCTTCTAATTGTTCTTTTATGTGTAGAGGTGGATGGATGAAAGTCACTATAACCTCTGGGGCATTTTTAAAACCATACATAAATAACTTCTAGCATTATTCTGTATTTCCATTACTGCTTGAAACTATTCTAAAAATGCAATCACTTTGATAGAATAACAGTTTATGAAGTTCTTAAGAGTAAACATCTCATGCTCCAAATGATAGAGGGCATATTTTTATTTTATCAGTGTCACAGTAAGACAAATTTAATGTTGTGAACAAAAGCTTTTATACAAGAGTGTGTTTCCTCAATGTTGGGTCTTCTGACAGCTGAAACTAATGTCATAGTCCCATGAAGTTGCAAAAGCAGTAGTGGGGTTTAAGCAGAGCATCTCCTAAGTATTTACAAGTTTATTGTAGCCAGTAGATGCCTGTTCTATCAGCAAGTGCGTTACAGAATTCAGCAGGTATGCAATACAAATCAAAGGTTGTATTTACTTGCAAAGTATCCATAACAGCAGTATTTTTGTATAGGTGTTGAACAGAGAGAAGAATCATGTTGAAAATACCTCTTATGGGTTGATGCTTGTGCCAGGCATCCACCGAAGCCACTCACTCACTCCCCTCTGCAAACCGCACAGAGGACAGAAAATTTAATGAAAGGTTCATGGGTTGAGATAAGGACTGGGAAAGATCCCCCGTTAAATACCATCGTGGGCAAAACAGGCCCAACTTAGCAATATTAATTACATTTATTACTGA